>CM045761.1:182035428-182235428 GCA_025200525.1 Camellia lanceoleosa | reverse complement strand
AAGTGGTGAATAGTGCAAGTGTTGAGAACATGGGCAAAAGCAAAATCAAACCGCATATGAATGGTTTGCGGATGAATGTTTGAAAAAACGATACTTGACAAGAAAGCAGGGAAAGCATCTGATGGCTGAAAAAGAAAAAAGAATGAGTGACTTCTAGGAAAGACTAGAGAATGGGGTATGAAGATCGCCGAGGTCGGGAACCCGACGGATATAGACCACAGCCGGAGCGGTGAAAACCCGGCTTGGAATGGAAGAATGAAAGAGCGGTTGTAGAGCTTGGAGAGTAAACAGTAAGCGGATTTGAGAAAGGATTTAGAGAGAAAGCAAGAGAATCGAAGTGTAAGAATGAAGAAAGAAGACGGCGAAGGAAGGTTTTTTTTGTCAAAAACTTCGAAACGGCGGCAAGAAATGAAACAATTATGCCACGCTGGTGCATCGTCATCGTTGTAGGCCGCGCGAAGGCGATTTTCAGGCGGTGTCGTTGATACGATCAATGAGGATCGAGCCAACGTGGGAAAATGGTCGAGAAGTGATGCATGTGGCGAAAGCCTAAATGCGCGTAGGAGAGTTCATTTGAATTCTTGTTCTTGAAAGAGGACGTGTCGGCCTGAGATGAACGACCTCGGATGAAGAGTTCTTGTGTCGAAGTACTGGAAAGAGCAACAATATAGGTTCCATCACCTCAGAATGCCGAGGTAATAAAACCTAGGGGGCAGTTGTGGGGATATATTTTCTAAGTACCAACACGTGGCAAGGTGGCGACGTGTCGAGGTTCCACGGTCGTAGTAGTTATGCCGAGGTTATCTCTGGAGTTTAGGTTATCTCCGAAGATATCGGAATCCGAGATTAGCGGATAAGAGGCAAGAGTCCTAGATTGAGAGAAGATTTCAGTTTGGATAAAGATAAAACTCTTAGAGAGTTTATCCTAATCCCACTGGGAGTCCCAGATTAGCAGTAATCCTAAGTCCATTAGGGCTAGGCTCCTATTGGAATTAGGATTGTATTGGCTATAAAAGAAAGGCCACCCCCATGGGTCAAAAGTATGCTTTTATACTCAAGCTTGTGAGTTGAATACTTGATTATCTTTGAGAGATATACTGACTTGATCGTCGAAGTGCCCCCGGGTGGAAGAACCACCGCCGGAGCCTTTTCTTTCTGTGTAGGACAGCAGGGTGCCATCTATTCTGCCTGTGATCTACAGCTGAATCACTAAGGAGGGCAGTGTGATCAGAAAATCACTCACACAACCTAAGAAGTCTATGAAGGAATTTTTCAACCCACTTAATCTCATGTATTTATACTTTTATTCTATAAAGTCATTTTTCTTGATTTACATTATTTTCTTAAACTCTTATACTTTTATATTTAATATTGATATTTAATGTGGAGAGAGAAGGGAAAAGACCCAGGCATAGAAAATTTCATACATAAATTAAATAACATTGATGTTATTATTTTATATTATTATATAATGTGAATATATTTTTAATTGATGACACATTAAAAATAATGTGTACATTCTCTCTCATCTGATATGAATATATTTTTAATTGACAACACATTAAAAATAATGTGAACATTCTTTCTCATCTGATGTGAACGTTCACAACACATTTTTAAAAAATTCTTTCTCATCTATTGTAGTGATGTGAACGTTTACAACATGTGAACTTTCTTATTTTTAATTGACAATACATTAAAAATAATGTGAACATTTTATCTCATCTAATGTGAACGTTCACAACACCTTTCCAAAAAAAATTCTCTCATCTAATGTAGTGATGTGAATATTCCCAACATGTTATATTTTTAATTGACAACACATTCTTATTGACAACATATAGTGATGTAAACGTTCAAATTCGTATGTTTTAGGATGAATATTCACATCATGTAATTGACAACACAATGAGAAAAGTTCATTTCAAATTAATGTGAATATAATGATGTGAATATTCACTATAATTACATGATGTGAATATTCACATCATATAATTGACAACACAATGACAAAAATTCATTTCAAATTAATATGAATATAATGATAGTCAACATCCTGATATATGGAAACTACCAAAACATAATAACAATCAACATTAATAGAGAGCATGAGAAATTGGGGGTGTTTTGGTCTTTTTACCTCAAATAGGATCTAATGGAATAATAAAAAAAAATATGGGTTGGATGGAATAAAACTCTTAGAAAGAGGACTTATAAAAAAAAATCCCATTATAAAATGTATAATCTCTTTATAAATTAATGTAACAAAATATTTAAAATTTTATGATTGATGTTATAACAATTTAAGATTTGATTATGATATTTTTTTATTATACTAATTTGTGACGTAATTTTATATTGTACAATTGATATTACAAAATTTTATAATAAAATTACGTTAAATTATAATAAACTACATATGATATGTAACCCTAAATGGATGTACACCATAGGACTTACCCCCATATCTTGCAAGCTTCCTAGAGTTGCAGAATTTGAAGCATAACTTAGAGCATCTCCAACGGTTACTCAGATTTTTCACCAAATCTGAGTCAAAAAGAGGCCATTTCCTTAATCTGATACTTCGCGCTCCAACGGTTCAGTATCAAATCCTTTTCATCAAATTTGTGCGGGGCAACCGGTTGGTTGATCGGCCGGTCAACCGGTAACGGCAAAAAAAAATTTTTTTTTTTTTTTTTTTTTGATTTTTTGTGAACTTTTTGAACCTTTTGGTGGTCGACCGGGTAGGCAAAAAAAAAAAAAAATTTTTTTTTTTGACCGGTTTGAACCTTTTTTTCGGAACTGTTTGAACTTTTGGTGGTCGACCGGCCGGTCAATTGGCCGGTCGACCGGTTCGTCTCCTGGCAACGGTCATGTACAGTGTTTTGGTGAAACGCGGAATCTGTCATCAGTTTGGTGAAACTTTTGCTGAAATCTCATTTTAGTATGACTTTGGTGCAACCGTTGAAGCATGAAAAAGTGAATTTTTCATCAAAATTTAAATCTGATGCTGGGTTTGGTTCACCGTTGGAGATGGTCTTAGCCCTTTTTGGCTTGTTTTATGATCAGATAGGCTGGCTGAGCCCAAATAGCTCGGTAGCCCACTTGTTCATAGTTGAGCTGAGTTTGTGAGTGCTGAAGCTTGTTAAGAATTAGTAGGAGCAAGGTTCATCTGTCTCTTTCTTTGAAAAAGAATTAGTAGGAGCAAGGTTCATCGGCCTCTTTCTTTGAAAAAGTTAGAAATTTATTCTTATGAATTTAGAATTTTCAGAATTTACCTCAAATTTTGTGTGATGAAAATTAAATTGATAAAATATGAGATCCACATATAAAATGATTCTAAGTCATTGATTTTTTTTATAAAGTAAATTCTGTTTAAAAAACTTATTTTGTATTTTTGTAACTATTTTAGCCCCAAGCCACTCCAATCCATCTTCCCAAACGATCACTGAATTGCTAATACCATGTCTTAAAATTTTCTAAATGACCATCTAATCATTTTTCTTATTATTTGTTCTTCCTATCATCATGGTTACATTCTATAACTTTTTATCATTAAATTCCATCTAAATATATTCTTATTGAGTGATGATATACAAATATAAATTTTGTATATAATTTTCAAACATAATGATATAACTTAATTGTGTCCTTTTACTTTAAAATAAAATACTCATAAACATGATTTATATTTATAACAATATCACTATCACAATATTTTTATGATATTTTTTTGTATAAATTTTTATATATGAATATAATTTTTATTTTTATTTTTGCCATTATATCTAGATTAGATCATAGTTTAGATATATTTAAAAAGTATAAAATTAGTACAAATTTTTTTTTAAAAAAACCATTGAAAACAACAAAATAAGATAATATATTAAATTTTTGTATTTTTTTATATTTGGTGAATTTAAAAAAATCACAAAATATTGTATTTCTTATGTATATCTAGATTAATTGTATTTAAAAAAATAAAAAATTACTTAAAATATTAAAAAAATCAATAAAAATAAAAAAACACAAAAAATAAAAAATAAAAACTCAATTTTTTTGTAAGAGCTAAATTAAAGAAGATGATTGTTATTTTCCTTAAAATAACATGAATAAAATATCTGTATTATTTTATTATTTTATATATATAAAGACTAAAGACTAAATATATTATTTTAAGCTGATAGGAGGTAAATATAATTTTTCAAATATAAAAGAGGAATCTATATTAAGACCTCGTTTGGGAACATGTTTTTTTTAGTAACTTTTTTATTTTTTTGGCTAAAATGTGATGTAAAAAAATTAATATGTTTGATATGAATTTTTAGTTTTTTACGAAAAGATATACAAAAAATAGAGAGAAAAGGAAATTTTTGATTTTTTGGTATGAGTTGTTGACTTTTTGATTCTTTTAGTAACTTTTTGAGTTTTTAACTAAAAGGAACACTTGCCAAACGAGACTTAAATAGAAACCTCAGGAGATGTCAGTATAATTTACCCTTAAAATTTTTTGTATGTAAAATTATCTGTGTGTTTGGTTTTCTTTTATTATTTATTTATTTCTTTTTTAATGCGTGTTCTTAGAGTATACAAAGAAATTAAAAAAAAAAAATTTTGTACATTTTGTGTAAAAAAAAGTGTAATAAAATATATAATAAACATTTGATCTAAAAGCAGATGTTCATAAGATTCTTCGCTTGATGTAGCTTTTACAATGTATGTTGATGAAGTTAGGCATCGTTTGACTTGATTTTTTGGTTAAAAAAATTTAAATAATAAAATAGATTAAATAAGTTAATAAAATAAAATTTTATATTTAAATTATAATTATTTTTTTTTACAAAAATAAAAAAAAATAAACCAAAAAAACTAAACAAACTTATCCCAAGCTGAAATATTTTAAAAACTAAAAAATAATTAAAAAAAACAATTGGCAAAGACAAACGACAACTTAAAATCTATTCGGCTCAATGTTGACCTCATGACGTGCCATAAAGAGAGACAGAGCGTAAATTTAGGTGATTCCAACAACAACAATGATTCATATCCCCTTTTCCCATCACCCCCTTTGACCCTCTCTCTCTCTCATTGGTTGTTTTTTTTTTTTCTTTTTCTTTTTTTTCCTGCTCCTCCAATCACTCCCTGACACATGACAAAAGGAGGTGAGGGGGTGACCCCCAAAAGGGAATCTCAAGTATTATTCTTCCAACAAAGACCCCCCAACATTTAAGTTAAAGAGTAAACTCATTTAAGGTATGATTTATTTACACTTTGTCTCTTTAAATTTTAAAAATCAACGATTGCCCCTTTTAAAATATTATTTTATTACAATTAATCCTAATGTACACCAATGCACTCCTAGCCTAGTTAATTATAGGGCTATTTTATATATATTATATGGGTAAATTTTACTATGTATACATCCTATTATATGCACCTTTAAATTATGTTATTTTATTCTATAATTATGATCAATTATTTTCTTTAGTTATGATTCATTAGATTTTTTATTATGTCTCATGTGTTCTTTAACTATGATTTTTTTATTTATTTTAGTTATAACTCAAAAAATATAAAATTATATTATTTTCTTCTTTAATTATAATGTGTAAACGGTACCCATGTAGTTTTACAAGTAGATTTTATCTGGATTAGTCATTCTATATTTTTATCAAAATTTTGTCTTACTTTTTTAATTTTCCGTTATGACAATTAATTTTTATATTTTAAATTAAATTACAATATTCTCTTTATTTGACGAACATAAACTAAGATTAATGAAAAATAACATTTAAATCACATGCAATATTATGTTTGAAAATAGTGTTGACTGTAATCTTTCTAATAGTTTTAAGGTCTCGTTTGATGGCTATATTAAAGGTCAACTTATTAATATTTTAATTTTTTAAGTTATATCATTTTTTTTTTAATCTTTTTACATATATTTTTTAAAAAAATTTAAAATTAAATTTTAACCCACATCTTAAAATCATAATTTTTGTATGATTTGAGAGTGAGTTATGGATTCATCTGGGGTTGACTTTTTGACTATTTTAGGCCTTGTTTGGCAAGTAATTTTTAGCCAAAAGTTAAAAATTACTAAAAAATCAAAAACTAACAACCCATATCAAAAGTCAAAGATTTTCTTTTCTCTTTATTTTTGCACATCTTTTTGTAAAAAGCCAAAGTCATTCCAAGCATTTTTTTTAGCTCATATTTTAGCAAAAATAGCTAAAAAGTTACTAAATTAGCAGTGTAGGGCTAAAAAGCCTCATTTGGAATAGACTTTTTGATTTTTTGACTTTTGTGAGAAAAAAATAAAATAATTATGAGTTGAATGTGATATTTTGTCTTATTGAATTATAAAATTTATTTTATTTTTTTAAAACTATTTTAATAAAAAAATTCTTTAACTTTTCTATGCCAAACGAACTCTAAGTAGAATGCCCTAAAGCTAGAGGTAGACAAAATCCAAGTTAAGACAAGCCATAATAGAGTTCGGATCGTCGGCTGCACATTCCTGCGGCCTTTCCTGCCGCACATCCAAAACGACGTCATTTTGGTGTTTTTTTTTTTTTTTTACTTGTCAGCCCCTTTTCGCACCTCTTCTTCTCCATAGCCATCCATTGCTATGTCTTAATGTATCTAAAAAGCAGAACACATTCATAGCCATCTCATTTTCAACTTTTTCAAGACCTCTTTTTCTCCATCTCCTTCTTCTTCCTTTTTATCTACAGAACTTCCAAACCCACCATCTCTTGTTCTCCATCTCCTTCTTCTTGCTCTCTTCTCTCTCTCTAAAAACTACCAAATCACACCCACTACAAAATAAACCTAGATTCAAACCCAAAAAGAAAATTTGCAAACCCACAAGCTTCTCAAATATAGATTCAATATAGATGCAATCTCAAATCTGCAAACCAAACCCACCACCTCTTCTTCTCCATCTCCTTCTTCTTCCTCTTTTCTCTCTCTAAAAACTACCAAATCACACCCACTAGAAAATAAACCGAGATTCAAACCCAAAAAGAAAAATTGCAAATCTACAAGCTTCTCAAATATAGATTCAATATAGATGTAATCTCAAATCTGCAACAAATCACATAAAGACCCACATATCTAATAAAATCTCAAACCAAATGAAATAATTTTCCATCTAATCTGGTTGTTCATGAGTTCGATCGAGTTGCACAGGTATCAATTTGGTTGACCTTTCCTTCTAATAATTTTTCGGTGATGCCTCTTCCTTCATTCTTCTCTCTACACTCTTGCCTTTGCTTCTAATTTTTTCCTTCTAAATATTTTCTTTCTTCCTTCTTTTTTCCTTCTAAGTGCTAGATCATGGTTGAATGTGCCATCCGGGCGACGAAGCATGTTGTAAGCTAAGCTTGAAGTTTGATATAAGGAGCTATTTATTCAGTGGAAACACTCTCTGTAAAGAACCAAAGATTTTGAAGAAACCAATCAATCAAACGGGCTGAAAAGAAAAAGTAAGAAGAAGAAGAAAAGTAAAAAATAAAAACACCAAAACGACGTTGTTTTGAATGTGTGGCAGGGAAGGCTGCAGAAAAGTGCGGCCGACGATCCAAGCTCAGCCATAATAAGGGTGTCTTTGATGCCGTGTCTAACTTCACATTCAAATTAATTCCTGGATCACAACCAAACTTTCCAAATTCATCACTCAACTTGCTTCCCTATGCCATGGAAAACTTGCCCTATTACTTGGCTCTGCTACTCTTCTCACTCGTCATATTCAAACACTTCTTCCATCGCAATTCCAAATTACCACCAAACCCCTTCGTTCTCCCCATAATTGGTCACCTCCACCTCATCAAAAACTCACCCCAGGAAGCATTAAATCACTTATCATCCGAACACGGCCCTATTTTGTTTCTCCGATTCGGCTCTCGGCCTACCCTCGTCGTCTCCTCTCCCTCTGCCGTCGAAGAATGCTTCACTAAGAACGACGTCGTGTTCGCGAACCGCCCTCGATCGATCGCTGGCGATTACTTAACCTACAATTACATTGCCGTCGTGTGGGCTCGTCGTCTGACTTGTGGCGAGCCTCCGCCTCATTGTCGTCAAACTCTTCTCTTCCAAAGCCTCCGAAATCGTCAATCGTCGTCGAACAAGAAATTCGTAACATTCTCTCTCACTTGATGAATATTGGGAATCGAGAGGTGGATTTGGATCTTGGTTCACTTATTGACATTCAATATGGACGAGGCTCGTTCTTTGGTGATCGATGCGTGAGGGATGAGGATGCAGGGATGGAATTGGGGAAGCGATTTGTTGGAGGATTGAAGGAGAAGTTTCTTAGGAGTTCGCCGTCGAATTTGGGCGATTATGTTCCGATTTTGAGATGGATTGATTACGGAGGGGTGAAGAAGAGTATGGTGATTTTGCAGAAGAAGAGAGATGAGTTTTTGCAGGGTTTGATTGATCAGGTTCGGCGAAAGAGAGCCGATGAGAAAGGCGATAAGAAAACGTTGATTGGAACTCTGTTATGCCTCCAAGAATCGGAACCTGATTTTTATACGGACGATCTCATCAAGAGTTTAATACTGGTAAGTGTTATATGATTTTCCTACTTGTTTTAGAGCATCTCTAACCCATCCTTCAAAACTTCAAATATGAAGGATCCTTTCTAATTTTGAGCTCCAACCCATCCTTCATTTCTTCCTCCCAAATGAAGGAAGATAGATTGATCCTTCAAATATGAAGGGAGCATGAACAAAATGGAGCCTCTAAAACACTATTTACTCTACATTTCTTATTATATTCAAAATAACTTTTAATGTGTAAATTTAATTTTTATAAAATTGACATCAATAAAAAGTATAAAATCATACCTTTAAAATGAGTATAATATTAAATATATTTTATTAAAAATTTAAAATTAAATATTTATTAATGATCAAAAATTACTTTTTGATTGGAGTTTGAATGAAGGAAATGAAGGTTTGTGGTTGGAGTTTGAATGAATAGTGACCTCCTCTATATTTACTTTTGAATAAAAAATATTATTTTCATCCTCTTGAGAAGAGGTTGTGGTTGGAGATGCTCTTACTTCATTATTTATCATCAATGTATGCATCTTCAATACAATAATGACTGATGTATGCTCTTTATTAGGATCGATCTTTATCAATTTATGATTTTTAGAAATAAATGTTTTTTTGGTACTATAATATTACTAATATCACTGCAGCCGCCATCATCACCACCATATAACCACCAAATAATAACATTTTACTTTTAAGAGAAAAAACAGGTATGAGGAAGTTTTTTTATTTACAAATTATGTTCTATTCTTATCTTTACATTATTTTTGTGAGTTTGTTTACAAGGTATGAAAATTCTAAGTTGTGCTAATTGAACGAGTCTATTCTATTGACTAAACTGTTAATAATACATATCCATCATTTTCATGGGGCTTGACAAAATGGCTATTACATCACATAATTATATATGTTTTCCTTTTAATTCAAGTAATGAGGTTGGGAGGCTTAAGCTGAATGACTTCTTAATTTTTAATGTTGTTAAGACATGTTTAACATGTGCTTTAGGTGATGTTTTTGGGAGGAACAGGAACATCAATAGTCACGATGGAACAGGCAGTGTCGTTTCTTTTAAATCATCCGTCGACGTTCCAGAAGGCCAGAGCAGAGATTGACAACCAAGTTGGACATAGGCATTTGCTAGATGACTCGGATCTTTCCAAGCTTCCTTTTCTCGAATGTGTCATCAATGAAACCCTAAGGCTATATCCTCCTACGCCGCATCTATTACCACATTATTCATCTAAAGATTGCACTGTTAGGGGATTTGAAGTACCTCGCAGTACGACTCTGTTGGTGAATGCTTCGGGCATGCATAGGGATCCCAAGGTTTGGGAAGAGCCTGACAAGTTCAAGCCAGAGAGGTTTGAAGGGGAAAGAGAAGGATTTAAATTTGTTCCATTTGGAATAGGGAGGAGGGCGTGTCCAGGTGCCAACATGGGTGTGCGGGAAATTTTCTTGGCTTTGGGCTCACTTATTCAGTGCTTTGAATTGGAGGAGGTTCGAGAAAAAAAGAGCTTGATCATAGATTCAAAACCTCCGCTCAAGGCTGAAGCTTTAGAGGTTGTGTGCATTCCAAGAAAAAATGCACTTGAACTCCTCTCTCAATTTCAAAATTGAAGTGTGCTAATGGATCTTTATTTTTAGCTAGTTATGATTAGGCTAGTCAACGGATCAAATTTTCCATAATTCGAATCCCATCTGATCATGACAGATTGAATAACAAATCATCTTAATCAAGTTTATCCAATTATTCAATTCTAAAATATGATCCAATTGTATTTGGATGTGATTTTACTATAGGATTATTGGATTTGATATATATATCATTATGTGATTATTGTATTGTATTTTATTGTAATGCTATAAATAACATTTCAAAGTTTTTGAAATTTATCCCACGAAATAAGTAAAATAGATAATGACAGCCACACATCATACTTAAAATTTTAGACTTATTTTATTTTATGAGAAATTAAAAGATAAAAATTAAAGTGCAAGAAGTTTAAACCAAGTTAATATAATTTTTTTTTTTTATTATTTTTGGTTGGTGTGTGTGGATATTGTTGCCTTGCGTGAATTATGATCTTTTCCATTCTAAAGTTATAAAGGAAGATCTCCATTACATTATTTAAGGGTTTGTAATATTTTTTTTAAATTTAAAATATTAGTATCACAACCCATAGATGTTATAGCCCTCATTTGGCATGTTGGGTTGAAAGGTTTTTTTGGTTAAAATAGTCACAAAAAGACAAAATAGACAAAAAAAAAAGTTAATAAAACAAAATGTCACATTTAAATTATAATTATTTTATTTTTTATATCACAAAAGTTAAAAAAAATCAAAAAATCTAATCCAAAAGTGGTTTTTAGCCCTTAATTAAAATAGTCAAAAAAAAAAATTAAAAAAATCAAACTTACTTTCCAAACAAAGTTAACGCAGAGAACCTCCATCACAATCATGGAATATAGAAGCTCTCAATCCCCTATATATATATATATACACATAAGTAAAAGCTACAGTAAAAGTATGTAAATCAGATCAGATCAGATCATATTATTACAAATTAGATAAATCATAGATTTTAGGATAAATTATGTAAATAGTCATATACTTTACACGATGTGTCAATTTGGTCTCTATAGTTTTAATTTGCTCGATTTTACCACTTAATTTAACGGATTGTGTTATTTTAGTCCAATAAATAATGGTTGTTAAGTTAAATTAACGGAAAGTCAAATAATGTGTCAATTTGGTCCATGTATTTTTCACGAAGTATCAATTTAGTCCCTGTCAAAATCGAGAAAATTAAAACTACAGGGACCAAATTGATACATTATTTGACCTTCCGTTAAATTAATTTAACAACCATTATTTATTGAACTAAAATGACACCATCTGTTAAATTAAGGGGCAAAATCAAGCAAATTGAAACTACAAGGACCAAATTGACATATCGTGTAAAGTACATGGACTGTTTGTATAATTTATGCTAGATTTTATAATATTATGAGATTGGGCATTTGTTAACGGATTCGGATTGAATCTAATCTGTTAACTGGCCTACTTATTGCAATTGTCTTCTTTTTATTTTTTTATTTTATATTAATTTATATCTTTTTGTTGGGAAAGCGATTTGTTGAAGGATTGATGAAGAAGTTCCTTGTGAGTTTGCCGTCAAATTTGTGCGATTATGTTCCGATTTTGAGATGGATTGATTAGGGGGGGTTGAAGAAGAGTATGGTGATTTTGCAGAAGAAGAGAGATGAGTGTTTGCAGGATTTGATTGATGAGGTTTGGCAAAAGAGAGCCAATTCTTCTGATGATCAAAACTCTGTTATGCTTCTGTTTGCACCACATTTTATTTTTATGTCGATTGTAACCTATTAATTATGGCCAAGTTTGATTATGATCTGCCATTGAAATCATAAACTATTTTCAAAGAATAACCTTGACCATATTTATCTTTATTGTTATTATTTCTGTTGATAGACATGCTAATGTTGTATGACATATGTGCTAAGGACGTAGCATGATGACATGTTAAATGGAGAGCCAGAAAGTTAGCAATTGCAGCAATTTGAAAGTTAGTTGCTGAGATCAATGAGTCTAGATCAAATCAAGCATCAAATTTGCAAAATGGTTCTTATCAAACATGAGATATGGATAATGTTGAGGAAATCATGGACTTGTTGAGGAAATCGTGAACTTAAGTTATCTCTTTCTCTTATGTGACTGAACCTATAAATAGGCCAAGAGAGATACAATAAAGAATCAATCCATCATTATTGACCATCAAACACATTTGTGTAGAGTTATTTAGGAGCAGTTCTAAATTAGCCATTCTAGGAGTAGATTAAACTGGTAGCTTTTTCCAACCCCTACTTCTCTTCTTTCTGTTGATTGTTGTATTTCTTCAATTTTTTGTTTTTATTTAAGTTCTTGTAACTAGTGACAAGTGACAATTTATTTGAATTAATACATATTCTATTTTGTTCCATTTCCTATTCATTTAATTACTTTTAGTGAAGTCCTTAATCTATTTAAAGTAAAGAACTCAACCACAAAACCTGATTTTTATTTGTGTTTTCTTGAAATTTATTTGAGTCTGTCGATCAAATCATTGTCGATTGGACTTAAACTATATTTTTATCAACATAAATTGGCCGAGTGAGACCATTCTAACTTGGAGTGATGATGATGAAGAAGCAGATTTATTCTTATGAAATCATGCCTTCGATAGATATGCTTACATCTTGTGTACCCATGGATACAAACCGCCAATGGAGTGGCAATGTTCCCATGAAAACAAATTATCCGTGGAATGCCCCATTTTTTGAAAATTGCCAATGTTATGGTGGTGGTTATACCACTTATTGTCAACATAATAGCATGACAAATGATATGAAAAGAATGATTTGGCGTTGTGATAATGAAATTTTTTAGTTCAGGAGTGAAATTTTAGCTCTAAAAGAAAAAATTAATTCTCTTTATAGGCAAATATTTCAAATAATTTCATCATCTCCGTATTATTTGAAGCAAAGAGATTTAAATTATCGTGTTGGAAAAATTCATCGACTTAAAGGCCAAAATTTTCTAATTGATGAAGAAATTTGATATTGGAAGCAAAAATTAGGAGGCATAATGGCCTATGAAAAATTAAGATATGAAAATAATGTTGAAATGGTTTGGAAAATCTGGGTAAAAAACAGATTTTTTCCTAAACTTTGATCTATTATTTAGGTGGGCCCCATGTGTCGATTTTCGCGGGTCAAAGTGATAACGCGTTCTATGCCGCGTTGTGATTCACGTGGTATATTTGGTTGCCCAAAACCATTACCGAGTGAATGAGAAATTAAAGCCAAGGTGTGCTCCATGGAAATGGAGTTTTGGTGGAAAATTCTTAAAGGTTTGAATAAGGCTTGTCCCACATTGATTTGGTGGGAAGTTTTGAATGGGTTTATAAGGCATGAGATTGGAACTTGGGATGTGCCCCAAGGGGTACCCAAGTGTTTTAGAGAGGAAGGTTATGGGCAAAATAGGCTAGACCTATTGGTCCCAAAAATCACCACAGCCTTGGCCTTGCCGCCACGCCTATTAGGTGGGCCGCAGGTTTTGCATGGTGTGAGGTTAGGTTGGGCTTGTCCGGCCCAATACCTTTCTTTCTGGGTCAAAAACATTTGAGTTAAATTTTATTTTTTCAAAAATAAAATCCAGAATTCAAATTAATTCTAGAAATAAACTGGTCTGGTTTTTCCTGTATACCCAAACAGGGCCCTTCCTGTTTTTTATCTGTTTGAATTTTTGAACCCAACAGACTCAAATCTGTTTAAATTCAAAACCAAACAGGTTTTATACCTGTTCAAACAGGTTTGCACCTGTTTAATTCAAAACCCTGACCACCACTACATTTATAAATAGAATGACCCTCATTTAATGTTTACACATTCGGAAAATTAAGTACTTCACCTCTTGCAAATTTATTCTTCATTTTCTTTGCATTTAATTTTTGTAAGAAAGAGTATAAACACTTAGTGTGTTAGAGGCAAACAATTTGTAGTCTTTGCTATTGTTTGTAGTTGATCATTTCATCTTGGGAGATAGGCGTCCACATTACGAAATGCAGTGGAGAGGACGAATCTGTCTTAAGGACACAGTGTTAAACACTGAACTTGATCAGATATTTATTAGAAGAAATTAATCAAGTAAGTTGTTTAATTTATTATTCTGTTTTATTTGTCTATTAAATCAGATTTTAATTTGTTTTTATTTATTTATTTATTTAGTTATTTCTAGTTTGATTTTTGTAATCAAACAAATTCTCTCCTTTCCACATGAATGGAATTTGATGACAATGGAAATGCAACAATATGCAGACTTTATCGAAAGAGTATAAGTCGAAAATATCTTGCATCAAGATAGGTAGCTTTCGGCCTTGAACCTTCTCTAGTGATAACCTATCGGACTTACTGGCTAACCAATGGGCGCGATGCCTTGAATTGTTCAACCGTTTGTGTAAGCCAAGACAATAGATTTCACACAAAATATCTTCTAACACATCGTGGTTCTCACTGTTGTGTTCATTTTGGCCTTGAACGCTCCTAGTTTTCATAAGTGTTTCTAGAGAATTTAGCCTCTTCATTCTCATAGAACCGGCCCTAGTTCGACACTCACATAAGTGATTCTTATTGTGAGTATCTCATTATACTCGTCTTGATTTTATGCCTTAATCAAGATATAAGTAATCATTAAAAGCAAAACTTATCCTTATATCCCTGCATACAACATATGTTGTAGATATCACTCTCACCATAGAAATGGATAAGGAATTTTAATCCCTTGGTAATTTCTGCCGAGCCACACATAACTTAGTTGTTCCTTTGAACTTAGTTCTTGGGATCTCCAGTTATATAAGTAGGGTTACCATTATGATGACTCTTATGTAATAGGCTTTAATCCCATCCCCTTCGATGAACTATACACTAGCTATTTTGTCAAACCTTTTGTTAACGGATCCGCAATATTCTCTTTAGATTTTATATAATCTATTGAGATTATTCCATTTGACAACAATTGCCTAACGGTATTATGTCGACGATGAATATGTCGTGACTTACCGTTATATATATGATTTTGTGCCCTACTTATTGCAGATTGACTATCACGATGAATGCAAATAGCTGGCATAGGTTTTGGCCACATTGGAATGTCTTCTAAGAAGTGACGAAGCCATTCTGCTTCTTCTCCTGCTTTGTCTAAAGCAATGAACTCGGATTCCATTGTGGATCGCACAATGCATGTTTGTTTCGTGGATTTCCAAGAAACAGCAGCGCCTCTTAGAGTAAAGACATATCTACTTGTGGATTTTAAATCTTTAGTATCCGATATCTAATTTGAATCACAATAACCTTCAAGTACTGCTGGATATAGAGTAAAATTCAAACATTGATCACGAGTAAATCTTAGATATCTAAGAACTCGAATGATTACTTCTAATGGTCTTCTCCAGGGTTATTAGTGTACCTACTCAATTTACTGATAGCATAAGCTATATCAGGACGAGTACAATTCATTAGGTACATTAGGCTTCCAATTATTTGGGAGTATTTTAACTAAGACACTGCATCACCTTTATTTTTTTTGATAAATAAAGATTGACATCTACAGGTGTTCTAGCTAAATTCATATCATTCTTGATAAATTTATCAATAATTTTCTCAATATAATGTGATTGAGATAATGCATATCCGTCAGATGTTTTAGTAATTTTCATTCCTAATATAACATCTACGACCCCCAAATCTTTCATATCAAATCTTTTGTTAAGTATTTGTTTAGTTGATTTGATCATGTTTTGTTGCTTCAATGATAAGCATGTCATCCACATAAAGACAAACTATGACATATCCTTGGTTAGTGTTTTTAACATAGACGCATTTGTCACATTCGTTTATCTTAAACTCATTAGTAAGCATTGCATGATCAAATTTTTCATGCCATTGCTTAGGTGCTTGTTTTAATCTATAAAGAGATTTTACAAGCCGACAAACTTTCTTTTCTTGTCCCGACACTACAAACCCTTTGGGTTGCTTCATATAGATCTCTTCATTTAGATCACCGTTTAAGAAAGCTGTCTTAACATCCATTTGATGTATTTCTAAATTAAACAACGCTGCTATAGAAATAAGCATGCAAATGGATGTTATTCTTGTCATAGGGGAATATGTGTCAAAATAGTCCAGACCTTCCTTTTGTCTGTGACCTTTAACTACAAGTCTTGTTTTATACTTGTCAATTGAACCATCTGCTTTCATTTTTCTCTTGAATATCCATTTATATCCAAAAGGTTTAGAACCTGGTGGAAGATCCACCAATTCCCAAGTATGATTTTGCATAATGGATTCAATTTCATTATTAATAGCCTCTTTCCACAAAAGTGCTTCAGGACCTGTCATTGCTGCCTTAAAGCTTTGAGGTTCATTTTCTAACAAGTATGTCAAAAAATCTAGACCAAAGGATTTTGATGTTCTCGCTCTCTTACTTCTTCTTGGTTCATCATCAATTAAATCCTGTTGGTCGAGACCATTACTAGTCTCTTGTGTTTGATTGTCATTAGTCTCTTGACTTTATGTACAATCATAAGTTCTTTTCTGTGATCTTAATTCTTGTCCTTTCTTGTAAGGAAAGACATGTTCAAAAAACACAGCATTCCTTGACTCTATAATAGTGTTCACATTTATATCAGGTATTTTTGATTTATAAGTCAGAAACCGATATGCACTACTATTCTGAGCATAACCAATAAACACACAATCTACTGTTTTTAGTCCAATCTTAGTCTTTTTAGGAACAGGAACTTTAACTTTTGCCAAACACCCCTACATTTTTAAGTATTTGTAAGAAGGTGGTCGACCTTTCCACAATTCATAAGGCGTGCTATTGGTTTTCTTGTGGGGTATTCTGTTAAGAACATAATTAGCAGACAATATTGCTTCCTCCCACAAGTTCTGTGGTAAGCCTGAATTTAGTAACATGGCATTTATCATTTCTTTTAAAGTTCTATTCTTTCTTTCAGCAATTCCATTTTGCTTAAAAGAATAGGGTGCTGTAGTTTGGTGAATAATGTCATGTTGTGCACAAAATTCATTTAATGGTGCATCATATTCACCACCCCTATCACTTCTAACCATTTTAATGGTTTTACCGGGTTGATTTTCAACTTCCGTTTTGTAGAGTTTAAACATTTCTAAGGCTTCATCTTTACTTCTAAGTAAATAAACATAACAATATCTTGTGCAATCATCGATAAATGTTATGAAATATTTTTTGCCTCCTCTAGTTTGAACAAATTTTAGATCACATACATCAGTATGAATTAATTCTAGAGGTTCGGTTTTTCTTTCAATTGATTTAAATGGAGCCTTAGTTAGTTTCGCTTCTACACAAACTTCACATTTATGATTAGGATTAATTTCAAACTTTGGTATATAATCCAAACCAATTAATCTACGCAAAGCATCATAATTTACATGTCCTAATCTACCATGCCATAAATTTGACTCAAGAATATAAACAAAAGATGTGTTATTCTTATTCATAGCAACTTTCGGTACAACTGTCATTACATTCAACTTAAAGAGACCATCACTCATGTATCCCTTACCAACATACATACCACTCTTTGTTAATACAAATTTATCATACTCAAAAACAAGCTTAAAACCATTTTTACTTAACAAAGAACCATAAACTAAATTCTTCCGGATGTCAGGTACATGCAGTACGGTGTTGAGGGTTAGTTTTTTCCCTGATGTCATCTTCAAGGTCACTTTCCCTTGTCCGACCAGAGAAGTAAAAGAATTTCCCATGAAAAGTTGTTCACCATTTGCAGCCTCATTGTAGGTAATGAACATCTTCTTCTCCGCACATATGTGACGAGTTGCTCCTGTGTCAACCCACCACTCTTTGGGATTTCCAACCAAATTAGCCTTAGACACCACAGCAGAGAGGTTGATGTCATTCACTCCGTTAGAGATGTAATCTAATTCAGTTACATTGGCCTGATTGGTAGTCTTCTTGCTTGTACTTCCATGATTCTTCTTAGGGCGGCGGCAGTCAGAAACTCGATGTCCAGTTTTGCCACAGTTATAGTATTTTCCTTTGAACTTCTTACTGCTATTGCCTTGTTTAGGACCATCTCTAGTAAACTTCCTATTTTTGTTATGTGGTTTATGAAATTGTTCAACCACATTAGCCTTGGACTCAATGGGATTTTTCCCATTCCTCTTTTCAGCCTTACGGTTATCTTCCTCAATTCTAAGTCTTATAATAAGTTCATCCATGGTCATCTCTTTGCGTTTATGTTTTAAATAATTTTTGAAATCTTTCCAAGCCGGTGGTAACTTTTCCACTAAAGCAGCGACTTGGAAAGACTCGCTTAGAGACATACCCTTAGAATGAATATCATATAAAATTAATTGAAAACTTTGAACTTGAGAAATTACCATTTGGGAGTCTACCATAACGAAGTCCAGAAATTAACTGACAACAAATTTCTTTGTGCCGGCATCCTCTGTCTTGTATTTCTTCTCCAAAGAATCCCACAATTCTTTTCTTTGTTTTGAAGAATGTATACATTATACGTATTATCAAGGCCATTGAAGATGTAGTTTACGCAGGGAAAGTGAATGTTTCCAAGCATCTCTGACAATAACTTGTTGATCACTTTCACCCTCTTTAAGTGCTAGAGCCTCTTCATGGAGAAACCGAGCCAAATTAAGAGTTGTAAGATAGAGCAGTATCTTCTGTTGCCATCTCTTAAATTCAGTACCGTTAAATTTTTTCGATTTTTCTCCATGATTTATTGGTACATGAACATGGTTCTGGATAGGGAGCGGTGTTGGTGTAACAATCGGAGTACCACTTCTAGTTGCAATTTCAGTTGCAGTAGCCATAATCTCTGATTACAAAAATCAGAAAAAATTAAAACACAAATTAATTTTCTAGTTAGGAAAACCAGAAAATAAATTATAACACAAAATAATTTTATTTTCCTTGTTACTAAAACTAGAAAAATAAAATACCACAATAATTTTCTGTAACACAATTAATATTCTGCAATTGTTAATGACACCAATATATTACTACTAGTTGTCAAAGAAAAGAGACAGTATATTACTACTATCTGTCAAATAACAAAAATCACTATTTATTTTTCCAACCAGAATATGTCTTTATGAAATCAGAAAATTAAATAGAATGAAGATACCAAAAAATAAATCTATCTTAAGATTGTTGGACAAACTTCACTGTATTTAAATGGATTAAATTCTGTTGTGTACCAAACAACAGCAAGAATATAAAGAAATAAAGGAAAAGAATTTGTTTGATTACAAAAATCAAACTAGAAATAAATACATAAAAACAGATTTTATTTTGTTACAAAAAAAACTAAAATATGATTTAATAAACAAATAAAACAGAATAATAAATTAAACAACTTATTTGATTAATTTCTTCTAATAAATATCTGATCAAATCTAGTGCTTAACACTGTGTCCTTAAGACAGATTCGTCATCTCCACGGTGCTTTCAGAATGTGGACGTCTATCTTCCAAGATGAAATGATCAACTACAAACAATAGCAGCACTACAAATTGTTTGCCTAACGAACACAATAAGTGTTTATACTCTTTCTCACAAAAATTAAATGCAGCAAATTGAAGAATAAATTTGCAGAGGTGAAGTACGAATTTTCTGAATGTGTAAACATCAAATGAGGGCTGTCCTATTTATAGATATAGTGGTGGCTGCAGGTTTTGAATTAAACAGGTGCAAACTTGTTTGAACAGGTATGAAACCTGTTTGGTTTTGAATTTAAACAGATTTGAGTCTGTTGGGTTCAAAAATTCAAACAGATAAAAAACGGGAAGGGCCCTATTTGGGTGTCTGAGAAAAATCGGACGATTTATTTAATTAATTTGAATTCTGGATTTTATTTTTGTAAAAATAAAATTTAATTCAAATGTTTTTGACCCAAAAAGAAAGGTATTAGGGCGGACAAGCCCAACCCAACCTCACACCACGCACCTACGCCCAAGCCCCGCCGCCGGGTGGCGCGCGCGCGCATGTGGTGATTTTTGGGTCCAATGGGTCTAGCCCATAACCTCCCTCTCTAAAACACTTGGGTACCCCTTAGGGTACACCCCAAGTTCCAATCCCATGCTTTATAAACCTATTCAAAACTTTCCACTAAATCAATGTGGAACAAGCGTTATTCAAACTTTTAAGGATTTTATACCAAAACTCCATTTCCATGGAGCACACTTTGGCTTCAATTTTCCATTCACTCGGTAATGGTTTTGAGCAACCAAATATACCATGTGAATCATAACGCGGCATAGAACGCGTTACCACTTTGACCCGCGAAAATCGACACACGGGGCCCACCTAAATAATAAACCAAAGTTTAGGAAAAAATCTGTTTTTTACCTAGATTTTCCAAACTATTTCCAACAAATAATATGGCTCATGCTTCGATAATATGAACCGTTTTCAATATGTAGAACTTGTCGAATAGTTTGGATTATTTTGGGAAGATGGTTAAAAACATACTTTTTGACTTTTTATTTTTTATTTTAAAAAAAAAACATGTAAAAAATTTGAGAGATGATGTGACCCAAAATTAGTTAAAAGCCAGAAGATAGCTTTTAACCATTTTCCCAAAATACCCTTTTATCTCTGTCAAAAAATCACGTTGATCGGATATCGATAGCTATTTGATCATATCAAATTTTTGTCAACGATAAATATAATTTTCAAAATAAATTATTGACAAAAATTTAATTCGATCAAGTAACTGTCAATATCCGATCAACATGATTTTTTACAAAGATAAAGTAGTCAATAAACTTTACATATTAATCGATTCAGATTATTAAGACAGAATACATAATGAATCCCATGAATCCAACAACATCGTCCTGGACTAGAGGTAAGCCAATTTTTATTTTTATTACTATTTATTATTTTTTTTATTTTTGTATGATGATAACACTTTTGTATTTAGCAAGAATCAGGATAAGTTTTAATTCAAGAATGAATTTTATAAGACTAGATTTCATTAAACAAATTTAGTAAAATTAGAGAGTCAAAAATTTATGAAAATTTTTATTAACACTATGTTTGGAAACTTAGAAGAGAAAATAAAAGAAATGATTATTTAAGTTATAAGAGGAAAAAAAAAAAAAAAAAGAAATGAAATGATTACTCAAGTTGTGAGGATGAAATTTATTAGTTCGGGACTGAAATTTTAGCCGTAAAAGAAAAAACTAATTCTCTTTATAGGGAAAGATTTCAAATAATTTCATTATCTCCGTATTATTTGAAATAAAGAGGTTTAAATTATTGTGTGTGAAAAATTCATCGATTTAAAGGTAAAAATTTTTTAATTGATGAAGAAATTTGATATTGGAAGCAAAAATTAGAAGGCATAATGGCTAATGAAAAATTAAGTTATGAAAATAATGTTGCTCATGCTTCTTTAATCTGAACCATTTTCAATGTGTAGAATTTGTCAAATAGTTTAGATTATTTTAGAAAGATGGTTAAAAAAGGCTTTTCGACCTTTTTTTTAATTTTTTTTTTAAAAAACGTGTAAAAAAATTAAGAGATAATGTGACCTAAAATGAGTTAAAGTTAGAAGATAGCTTTTAACAATCTTTCCAAAATACCCCTTTATCTCTGAAAAAAAAAACACATTGATCATATATCGATAGTTATTTGATAATATCAAATTTTTGTCAACGATAAATATAATTTTCAAAATAAATTGTTGACAAAAATTTAATCCAATTAAGTAACTGTCAATATCTAATCAATATTATTTTTTATAAAGATAAAATAATCAATAAACTTTACATTATAATCGATTTAAATTATTAAAACATAACACATAATAAATCCCATGAATCCAACAACATCATCCTGAATTGGAGGTAAGCCAATTTTTTATTATTATTTATTATTTTTTTATGTTTGTATGACGATAATACTTTTGTATTTAGCAAGAATCAGGATAAGCTTTAATTCAAAAATGAATTTTATAGAGATTCAAAAATTTTATGAAAATTTTTATTAACACTATGTTTAGAAAAAGAAAAAAGAAAAAAAATTATTACTTAAATAAAATGATTTTGATTTCTCTCATTTTTTTAGTTAGATTTCATAAAAGAAAAGAAAAGAAAATATTTTATATTATATTATCAAAATAATTTTTTTATATTTTATCAATCATTTATTTCTTTTATTTTTATATAGACAAAATTAGTATTATAAAAATATAAGAATTTGTTAGTTTCTTTTCTCTCTCAATCTCTTCACTTTTGGAAAGATTGAAAATGAAGGTTATAAGAAAAAAGAATTTCTCTTTATTTCTTCTCATTTCTCTCCACTTAAATTATCAAAATAAGTAAAAGAAATAAATAATTGTCTAGATTTTTTTCTCTCCAAATTATTCAATCAAACATTGGATAAATGTAAGCCTATAAATATGGGAGAAATTTTTAGATAGCGTGAGGATCCTCTAGAGTGTTATGCCTAGAGTCATCTCCTCTGATGAAAGATAAGGAGCCGACCGTGGCCCATTCTAGACCATGGGCTAAGATTTTGGTGAGTAATTTAAAAAAAAAAATAAATAAATAAAAAATTCAAATTTCTTTTGCTGTTGGGTTTCACTTCCATCACCGAGTGAAATCTGACCAATTTCTGGGAATCAAATGGGTCAGCAGGGTTTAGTAACCGACGACGATTACCGTTGGTCGAGTTCTCTGGCGAGCAATAAGTCTCCAATCTTCTATAGAATGATAGGTTCTTCAATTCTTCAAGACAACAAACTGGTAATTTAATCTTTCTCACTCATAGTCTCTTATAGGGTATGTGTTTTCATGCTGATCAAAAAAAAAAAAAACAAAAGGGTATGTGTTTTTATGTTTCTATGGGTGAGTTGGTAGATGTAGACTCAAACCCAGAACCTATTTGGTTACCGTGAAACCCAAGAAGAAGAAGAACTTATTTTTGGAGTCTTTTTACTATTTTTGTTTTCCAATTAAAAGAAACTGAAGAAGAAAAATTAGCCCTCTTTTGTTGTCCTGTTATTGGTCGAGCACTGTTCTCAAAGGGAAGAAAACAAAGAACAGAACAGAGACAGCATATGACTTGTTGTTACTGTGTATTTTTTTAATATCAAAATGACGTCGTTTTCTATCTCTTAATATCAACAGTTGGATCTAACTCTAGAGAGATAAATCTTTCATGTCCGAACATTTTTCAAACAAATAATTGATCTAAAATCAAACAATATCATTTCTCTCTCTCTCCTCCCTCCCTCTCTCTCTCTCTCTCTCATGGAGGTACTCTGGTGCACACTGACTCTCATCATCTCCATCTTCTTCATCCTCAAACTCCTCTCTCCACAAAAATCAAACCTCCCACCTACTCCACTCTCTCTCCCCATCATCGGCCACCTCCACCTACTTAAAACCCCACTTCACCTCTCTCTGAAAACCCTCTCCGACCGCCACGGTCCCCTCCTCTCCCTCCGCTTCGGCTGCCGCCCCATCGTCGTGGTTTCATCTTCCTCCACCGCCGAACAATTCTTCACCCACCGCAACGACATCGCATTCGCCAACCGACCCAAGTCCCTCGCAAGCAAGCACCTCGGCTACAACGACACCACCCTCGTATTCAACCCCTACGGTGATATCTGGCGCAACCTACGCCGCGTCACCACCATCCAGATCTTCTCCTCTGCCAGCCTCCACCACTCCTCCGCCGTCCGAATCGAGGAAATTCGGTTTATCGCCGGAAAGATGTTTCGAGCCTCCGGTGGGGAAACCCAGAAGGTGAATCTGAAATCTGTGTTCTATGAGTTCGTTATGAATGTGACGATGAGGATGGTTGCCGGAAAAAGGTGGTCGCCGATGGCGGCGGACGGTGAGTTTGGTCCGAATTTGATAATGGATATTTGTGATTACATACCCATATTGAGGTGGGTCGGGTTCAATGGATTTGAGAAAAAACTGGTAAATTTGCAGAGGAAGAGAGATGGGTTTTTGCAGGATCTGATTGATGAGGTTCGACAAAACAAGATTAATAATTCTTCGACGAAACAGAGAAAGACCATAATTGAAGCTTTGTTGTCTCTACAAGAAATAGAGCCTCAATACTACACGGATGACATCATCAAAGGCATGGTACTGGTAAGATCAAAATTTCAATTCCATGTTATATACTGTGGAGTGTTTTTGAAGTCGGTGAAAAATGGATTTTTGGTTATCTTAATTTATTTTATCTTTTTATAAAAAAAAAATGTGAGAGGCGATAAATTTAAAATGAGTAAAAAGTTAAAAGTTAGTTTTTTTTTTTTTTCCTTCAAAACACCCTTGTATTGCTTTTGGGTTGAATAGGAATGACAACGAGTGAAATTGAGGTCAGAATCGCAATCTCCGTCCCGATTTGAAGGTGAAATAATCCTGTCCCGTCCCCAATTCGGCGGAACCCATCACTCCCAACCCCTAACGGGATCTGGTTTCCGACTCAAAATATCTCCTATCCTTTTTTTTTTTTTTTATTATTTTGTTCAACACAACACAACAACAAAAAAATTAATCTGTTTTCAACAACAATATCAACGATTTAATTTGTTTTCAACAACAATTATCAACAATTTAATCTGTTTTCAACAACAATCATCATCAACAACTTATAAAAAAGAAAAAGAAAAAAAAAGAAGACTAAAATTGAAAAGGAGAGAGCTAAAACGTTGATCTAAAAATGAAGGGCAGAGGGTTGGAAAACAGATCTGCAAAAAAAAATAAATAAATAAATAAAACAAAATCACTTCATCATATCTACAAACTTAGATATATAAATTTAGAGAGAAAAAAAGAAAAAAAGAAAAGAAAAGAAGGGTCGAAACAGATATATATACATATATATACACTCAGATTTATATATATATATATCATCTTTTCTCCTAGTCAGGAAAAAAAAAAGATATACATATGTATTGGGAACATTTAATTTTGCAGGTTATAAACACTATAGCCTCAGTGTTCTCATAAACACAGGAGTTACAGTTAGCTCATGTAAATGGAATGCCATACCAAAGGAAAAATGGACATTAATGAAACATCGAATTTTGGTTACTGGAATTGATGGCAACTATACTTCCATACAATTCAAGGCTAAAAATACCGCTATTTGGTTAAATGATAGCAAATTCATTATACCAAAAATTTTATATTTTCCGTATATGCATGGAGATTTTCTTGTTGGAAATAATTTTATATATAAATACCTTCCAATGCAAATACAGGAAACGGCTATTTCATTAAGCATAAACAATGTCTTAATTCATATTCTATTGTTAGAACAACATAAATATATTTGTGATAAAGAGTTTGCGCCTGTGCCGCGTGGTGATTTAACTTCCATTATCAAAACTATTGATGAATCACACTGGATTTATAAAATTTTAGAAGAAAATTTTAGTGAACATCCATTAAAACTATGGCAACGTAGTCCACGTTATTGTAGTTTAAAATTGAAAGACCCTAATGTTGTTATCAGAGTAAGACCAATGATTTATACTAGACAAGATATAGATGAATTTGATATTCAACTCCAGGAACTTTTAGACAAAAAATTAATTGAAGAAACTAAAAGCCCTCACTCTAGTCCAGCTTTTATGGTAAGAAACCATGTTAAAATTAAAAGAGAAAAAGCCCGAATGGTAGTCAACTATAAAAGGCTAAATGAAAATTTAGAATTTAATGGATATTTTATTCCATGAAAAGATGTTTTGATTAATTTAACCAAATGATCAAAAATCTTTAGCAAATTTGATTGTAAAAGTGGATTTTGGCAAATTCAATTGACTGAAGAGTCAAAAAAATTGATAGCTTTCAATACACCTAGAGGACATTATCACTAGAATGTTATGCCTTTTGGATTAAATATTGCACCACATGTATTTCAACGGTGGATGGATTAGTTTAACGTAAGAAAGAGAGAGAGAGAGATACCTTTTGAAAATCGGCGGTGAGGGACAAGTGGCGGTAAGGGAGGATTGATGGTGAAGAAACGGCGGTGAGGAATGACTCTGGCCAGCGTTAATGTGAGAGAGAGAGAGAGAGATCGACGGTGAGGCACAAGTGGCGGTAAGGGAGGATCGGTGGTGAGGGACAAGCAGCGGCCATCGTGTGAGAGAGAGAGAGAGAGCAGCGTTGTGTTGTGTTTATGTTTGAGGGTATCAACCAAACCCTACACACACATATGTATATATAACAAGACATAATAGTAATCTTATATCGGGAATAAATGGGGAGGGGGTCGGGGGCTGGGTCTAGGGCTGGGACATGTATCCCAGTCCCCAATCCGAATATCATCGGAGATTTATTTTTTAATACCATCCCCGGCCTGTTAGGAGTATTTTTGAGGAATAACTCAATTGAAGTCGAGGATCAGATGCCCATCGGATCGGGTTTAGATTGCCATCCCTAGTTGAAGTCACAGTGTTTTGGTCGGTATATACATGTATCACCAAACATTTCAATAAAATCTGACATTAAAGTTTGTTATGAGGTGTTTTGTATTTTTTAACCAACACACTTCAAACACTGTGAAGTATATAGAGTGCATTTTTAGTGTTGGGTGATAGTGGATGCCAAGTATAACCTACTAGGCATACACATGATTAGTTACTATAGTCAAGCCTTGACTAGGAGGCCTATTCATTTGTTAATGAATTATAAATGACGTGATTACGAATCTAAAAAAAAAAAGTATTATAAATGAAGTGATTGTGTTGCTAACAGATGATCTTCTAATCCATTTTTGTACACAGTTAATGTTCACAGCAGGAACACACACATCCTGGCTTACCATGGAATGGGCAGTGTCACTTCTCTTGAATCATCCAGAGGCATTGCAAAAGGCGAGAACTGAGATAGACAACCATGTTGGACCACGACAACTTCTAGAGGACTCTGATCTCTCTAAACTACCTTATCTCCATTGCATCATCAATGAGACACTCCGGCTATTCCCAGTTTCACCTCTTCTTCTACCCCATTTTTCATCAGAAGATTGTGTTGTAGGCCAGTTCAACATTCCACGAGGAACAACGCTGTTGGTGAATGCTTGGGTCATTCACAGGGACCCCAATTCGTGGGATGAGCCTACCCGGTTCAAGCCAGAGAGGTTTGAAGGGTTTGAAGGGGGACGCGAAGGTTTCAAGTTTATCCCATTTGGAGTGGGGAGAAGAGCATGTCCTGAAATTTGCCTTGGCAATAAGGGTAATTGGGTTAGCGTTGGGTACATTGATTCAGTGCTTTGAGTGGGAAAGAGTTGAGCCTGAATTGATCGACTTGAGCGAAGGATTTGGGGCAACTTTGTGTAAGGCCAAGCCCTTAGAGGCTATGTACAGACCTCGGCCTTCCATGGCAAGTCTCCTTTCTCAGCTTTGAGTAGTGTCCCTTTATGGTTCTCTGTTTTCATGTGTGTACTAGTGGCTTTCGAAGCAACTAATAAGGGATTGTCTGAGCAATTATCCTGAGTTGTAATATAAAATGTGATCGATTGGAAGTGACAACTTATAAAAAGAAAGAGGCAGCAATTTGGGTGTTGTCTATTGAGTACATTGAATGGGAAGGGTTGGAGCTGAACTGGACTAGGAAGAATTTTAGAT
Source organism: Camellia lanceoleosa (assembly GCA_025200525.1). NCBI lineage: Eukaryota > Viridiplantae > Streptophyta > Magnoliopsida > Ericales > Theaceae > Camellia > Camellia lanceoleosa. Next base: position 182,207,617 of record CM045761.1, on the reverse strand, counting down.
AGGGAAGTCCCAGTCTCAAACGAGCCTACCAATTCCAACCCAGATTCAACTTAAATACTCTCGTCTACATTTTTTTCCATCATCACTATGTTCTGAAATATATATATATATATATAAATGAATCCACCACTATTATCGGGGTCATCATTCCTTAAAAGTTTTGTGAATCAAAATGGATCTTTGGTCATGTTTGATTCACAAGACTAATAGTGAGGTTTTAATAATCTTAACAAATTAGTGTGATATTCACTATCTGATTAGATTAATCAGATAAATTATTCATATGATTAATAATCCCACCATTATCCCATTACTAATAATCCTACAAATTTGTTGGATTAATTATCCATTGAATTAATAATCCTAAACTAAAATGTTAAAACAAACATAGGATAATTGGGCTTACGAATTAATAATCTCAATCTCATGCTCTAATCCATCCAATCAAACATGCCCTTTATGTATTGTAATTTTGTGCTCTAGAGGCTCTCTTTTATCTAAATTGCTTAGGCCTCGTTTGAGAACAGACTAATTTAGTAACTTTTTGGCTATTCGGCTAAAATATAAGCTAAAAAAAATTAAGTTGTTTGGGATGAACTTTTTGGCTTTTTACGAAAAAATGTGTAAAGAAATAATATAAAAAAAATGGAAGTTTGAAACTTGACATGTTTGTCCTTGCACGGAAATCGTAGCCTAGAATTCTTGTGAGAGATCTGACTATTGTCCGTTGTAGCTGCCCGTTGGAACTTTTGACCAATATTTATTTATTTTTTTTTTTTTTATATGACAATGTACTGTATACTTTTTGACTCATGTGCAACCAATGTCAAAGTATCACACGTGGCCACATATGTAATTGGAAAATCAGATCCCTGGGTTTCTATTGTGATGTATTGTTTAATTAATTTTTTTTTTTGTGTTTTTTTTTTTTTTTTAGGATTTTGACACCAACACATATGCAACATGTAGGCCTTGTTTGGTTCAAAATTGGAAAAGAAATGTAGGGGAAATAATCTAAAAATATTATTTGGTTTATTGGTTTTGAAAAAAAAATTCAAAATCATTTTCTATGTCCTACACATAAATCAATCATTTTTTTCTCCGCTTTCCTTTTGAATCACTTTTGTCTCTCACACACATCCACTCAAGTACAGACTAATATACAATCTATTTAAATTCTCACACTGGGAAACTATTTCCAAAATATACAACCAAGCAAACCAAAAAAATTTGAAAATGCTTTCCCCAATTTTTTTTTTCTTCTTTTATAAATTTATCTGCCAAAACCAAACCACACACACCCATACTTTAAAAAATTCTCAATTTTGTAAACTTGGTAAATTTTCAATTTTTTTTTTTTTAAAAATTTGACATAGGTGTCCGGTCCACACGCATGGTAATTTCTTTGATGTCCACAACATTTTCGAAAACAAATTTCGTAATGAATAACATTGACACTTTTGTTGGTAATGTTTGTGGTGTTATAGATGAAACTTGGAAAATAAAATTTTAATTATTGTCAATTTGCAATATTGAAAGTAGTTTATTTGAAGATTTTTCAAATACATTAATTTTTTTATTTTATTTCTAAAATCTTGATTTTATTTTAGTTGGTTGAAGACAATTTTGTGCCATGTTTTTTACGTGATGTAATTGGGCACAATTATAGACTTTACAGTTAATGCATGTAATATGTGTGACGAAATTCGTTAGGACAATCTGTGAAATAGGGATTTTGCATTAACCATACACGCATGCAAAGTACGACGATTTCAAAAGTTTTTTTTTTTTTTTTTTAAATTCGTACATCTTCAAATATCTAAACAGTTTTCTACGTTATGCATACAAAAGTACAAAACAAGACATTAGTGACGGTTTTCACAAAACACATACTACAAAAAACATTTAAAAGCAGTCATGGTAAACAACACTGTTCAACTACCAACCATTGCGCCGAATTTGGTATAACTCAGCCCTTATCCGATGACGCACCTCCGCCATTTCAACGTCCTCGTCCGTAGCCACGACGGCTTCATCTAGGGCAGCCAAATCTGCGCGATCGGGAATATCGGCATACGTGTACTCCGCCGCATTTCTGATAGCAGCAATGGTCGCATCATCCTCGCAGTTTCTGCGTATGAAATTGTGTAATGCCATAGATGCAGCCACCAATGACACCTGGACTCTACGAAAGTCAAACCGAGGCATGTTGTGCAAGAATCTCCACCGCGACTTCCAAGCGCCAAATGTTTGCTCAATCACACTCCACAATGAAGAGTGGGCACGATTGAACAACTCATCACGATTCCTCGGCTTGTGACATTGAAAGTGTGGTTGGTGATAGTGGCTGCCCTTATATGGTGCGAGAAATCCCTTCTTATTACTGTATCCACTATCCACTAGATAATAGGGACTTGTGAATGTGTACATATTAATACATATTTGTTTCACGTGTGGGCAAATAAATTTAACAAGTTATGGCATTGAACAAATAAACTGTGCGTACGTACCATCCACTGCAGTTGGAAAATTATATTGCGGATCCTCGGTGACAATGTTTAAAATTCGGCTGTCATGCATGCTACCCTCCCAACCACATGACACAAAGACGAAACACATATTGAAATCACACACTGCCAAAATATTTTGAGTGTGGCAACCCTTTCGGCTAAAAATATCTGGGTCAGGCTCCTCCTTTATGCACGCTGGCACGTGTGTCCCATCCAAGGCACCTAAACAATCCTACACAATTCAAACAAGTAGGCAACATATTAGTACCATGATGACATGCATTATAGCCGCGCAATTTTTTGAAGTCACATCTTCGTAGAATTTGCGGAAAAAAAACTCGAATTGTTGCATTTTTTTCGCACCTTAAACGACAAATACTTTGGTTGGGTCTGCAAGTGGGGATCCCTTATGTTTTGGAAATCTGTGGGCGGCCGACAGTGTGCGACGGTAAACTTTTTCATTGCTTTCAGAACATTATGAAAATGGCGTGATATTGTTTCACCAGAGTGTTGGAATCTTTCTTGAAGCTCGCGGTTAGGCAAGTTTTTTAGAACATGAATGAAGATTGCAACACTCACCTCAACGTGCAAGCCGTGGTCCCGCTCAGTTACATGCAACCCGAAGTTGTTCACTATTGTGGCACATAAATGGGTAAAAACAACTTTGGGCATGCACAGTTCATAGCGAAATCTGCCACTGTGTCCATTATACATTTCCAAAATCCATGCCCTCCCCGTCAAGATGGACATCCGACATGGAACTTTAAGCACGTGCGCTCTGTAGTAGTCGAAGGCAATTTTGTACGCTTCAACATAATTATTATTCATTTCAGTCTGCCACTCGATTGCGAGCGCCGTGACATCATCACACATTTCCTGCATCCGTGCATCGGTGTCATCGTCGCTTTCCATGCCTAAATCACATAACTTCAAATAAAATCAGAAGCATAACATGACAGACTACTACTCTGCCAAAATTAAACATGCAAAAATTAATTTCTGTTTGGTCAACTGTAAAGGCTGTCAATAACAGGAGTATTATGCATAAATAATCAATTTATTTCATTTGCATAAATTCTTCTGAGACCTTCTATTGTATTAAAGTAGTTCTGTTAGCAATGATGAAATCGTGAAGACATTTACCTGATGTATAAATAAGCAATTTTTTTTTTCCTTTTTCTGACTAATAAGCAATATAGAAATTGCAATGAGATATACAAAAACACAATGTTAAATTAAAATATACAAAAATAATAACTTAAATTATTTTGTTTTTTTAGTACCTTACAACGGGTCTAACTTCTAGTTTTTAAGTTGAAGGCTTCAGTAAATTGGACATGTCTCTCTACATAGTACAGCTGATTTACAACCACTGTTTACATAACTATGAAGCTGCAAATTGGAAGAGTGTAATCAGATTCATGGTTTATTGAAATTTAAAATTGTAAAATCCATAGCCAATACCCAACCAATGCACATCCATAATTAGAAAACCAGGCAAAGAAAAGGAATAGCATAACCATCTCCCTACCAATTCTCCTTACAAAGCATAGTTGAAAACATCATGTCATTAGCAAATACAAAACGAACATAAGCGAAAAGAAGTCCAACACAAAGCATTTCATTAAAACGCAGCCCTTTAGCAAATATAAGCGAAGTCCAACGCATAAGCGAAAAGAAGTCCAACACATAACGCATAAGAAGTCCAACACAAAGCATAGTTAGAAACGAAGTCCTTCATTGCGCAATATGCTTGCAAGAGTTGGAACTGCTGTCGTCCTCTCTTTATCTTGTTGCTTCACTTGGAGCCAGCCGATAATGCCTTCATCGGAAGGAAGACTCATAACCATCTCCCTATTATTGGGCACCTCCATAAGGCAAATACCGAAATAGAGCAGTAGATTAGTTTGTTCAAGTCCTTGAATTTCATAAAGACGTCCGACAGCGTCGACCATAGTGACACTTTGTCCACCGACAACATGGTTAACAGTGAGTTCCTTACTTTGTGTCTTCACCAAATTCACCAAATCATCCATGCTTGTTGCCAATGCTTCTGCCCTGGTGATTCGCTTCTTCTGCACGGTTGTAACAGATGAGTGCCTCCTTTTGCTGCCACTACTGGATGCGGTAATGTTTGCAGATTTCATCAAGTTTGCAGTGTCAGAGGCACCCAATTCATTGCTGTCCGTAGAGAAGTCTGCACTATCGGACTCCCCTTCCACCTCCAGCTGGTTACGCATCTCACCAGCCGTCGAAGCATCTTTCCCGTTGCCTCAGCCCCCATGAAAACACGACGCATTAATTCCTCATTATCCAACTTTTTTGTTCTAAACTTGCAACACTCTTTGTCAACCTGTAATACAATATAATGGGAGTACACCATTACCAAAATGAATAACTTATGAATTTGGGAATCTGTGCATTATGAATGAACCAAAAAAATTTAAAACTACCAACATTCAGCAAGTATTAATCAGGCATTATGAATATGATTTATGCGGGCGGTCTGCCTAATGTGAATCATCCAAGCTATGCAGGCAATTCTATGATTACACATTGCTAACAGGTAATATAATTTTATTAAATCAAATCTGATACAATCTGTTATAATTTGTCCAGACAGGGATTATGTCCAGACAGGGATAATCTGTCCAGACATATTTTTGATATAATCTGTCCAGAAATATAATCTCTCCAGACATATTTTTGATATAGTCTGTCCAGACATATTTTTGATATAATCTGTCCAGGAACAATGTTCAACACAGCAATGTAAAAATAATATTCATAATAGAGCATACCTAATGGAAGATCTAATCCGCAGAAATGATCAAAATTGCATATACGCAATCCCACAAAGTGACAAATACTTAAAACCCAGTTGTTTCAACTCCCAAAAACTAACAAATTAATAAAACCCATAATTCAAAGTGTCAAAACCATCAATACTATTCTGAATTCCCAGATAACCCATTTACCAAATCCAAAAATGAGACCAACCAAGATGAGACAAGGCCTAAACCCCCCCCCCCAAAAGAAGAACCAATAAAACCAACAAGGCGATATAAGAGGGTTCTAGTGGACAGATAAGGGTTCATATAATCTGTCCAGGAAAATTTCTTTGAATGATTATTGTAGCAGTTATTATTTTTTAGAATGATTATTATATGATAGCAAAGTGAAATTGTAATTCCCGGGATCTTCAAAGATATTTTGTTAAAATAGAAGCATATCATGTTGTCGTTCATTACACATTGTTGGAGTTCATTACATCAATGATGAGAAAATGGGAAAGCAATGAAACAGAAAAACACATCATGATAGATCCAATTGTGAAAAGAAAAATTAAGGTAGAAATCGAGACGGTCTAGGCAACCACAAAGTAAAAAGTGAAATCATCTCTTGACAATTATACATTTCAACATTCTTGAGATCTTTGAGGAAAGTTTTTAAGAAGATCAAACAAAGGTTTTACAAAAAACACATGACATGTCATGCCAAAACTAGTGTAACCACAAAGTGAGCATCATTATATTCCCTCAATCAACATTGAACTGTACATATATCTGGTACGAGGTTCCCGAAATTATGCAGTTTAGCATTTCAGATGTAAATAGTCTTGTTTGGTATGCCTACTTAAGACGTATAATCAAATGTATTTGAATTCAACATGTCTCTATGAATACTTGAATTGCAGTAGATTCAATTTCAACGACATTATGAAACACAAAATTATGTAAACATGAGTTCAAGTCGTTACCTTCTCCATTGTAGCCCATCATTCATCCGACGCATTGATCAAGCCAGTCTCTTGGTCGAACCCAATTCCAGTGGGGCCTTTGCGGCTATCCATTAGCTTCGACCATGCATGCCACTCCACCTTTAGTTGGTTGTACCTATTTTTCAGTTGTTTCATGCTATGTGTCAACCCAGTCGCTGCCTCAAAAGTCTTAGCCAAAGACCGGTACCCATTCGGATTTATTGACATGTGCGGCCTGTTACCTGCGTCTATTTCCTTGACAACAAGTTCCAAGTAGATGCGTGTGTTCTCCCAGTCCCAATTGGCTTTGTGATCAGGTTTTGGGCCCTTCCCTTTCCTAGAAAGGGTACGAGAGCCGGATCGAGTTGAAGCCATGCGACTATAGAACATTATAATTTGCATTACTTATTAGTTTGTTGTGTGCATTACTTGTAGTTGTGTTAACCATATGTTATTATGTTTGTCCAACACATATGCAATAGTAAAATGACAAGGATAAGTACTATATTACATAAGGAAAGCATAGTACGGTAACAAGCAACATGCGGATACATATATCACATACGGAAACCATAGTACAGTAACCATCTAAACACTGATACTTATATTACATACGGAACAACAAGATAGCGACGATAATGGACAAAAAACATGTGACAACTTTAAGTACACGCAGACTCTGTTCAATGTCAATTAAACGCGCCTCAAAACGACGAACATTGTCTCTGTCATTCTCGCTGACCGTTTATCGGCCATATTAAATCACCACCCAATCCAATTGACACATGGCTGAGGTTAAAAAAAGTTATGAAATTATTAGTGACGGTTTGACAAGGTAATAATCCCAAAGAAGGTGAAGGTGCTTGTACTCACCACTCCACGAGGGCATTGGTAGTACGCACATCCTGGATTTTTGGCGGACCGAGAAATCTTGACCACACAATGCCCGTACCCACAAGCACACATAGGGCCTGGTTGTGTTGATGTCGCAGTGGACATAAACGAGGCCATGTAGTCTGTGATGACGTGTTCGATGACATGACAAGCACAACAAAACAGGTAAAGGGGTGTGACACTTACAGAATGGGATAAGTGTATTGTATAAACAAAACACAATATTATATTTACAAAAGGGAACATATATTCTTCCATTTTGAATAGGATTGCTTCCCTAGTCATTTATGTGCAAGTGGTTGAATCCTAAGAAGCGCAGAGGCAGAGACGGGAATTTTGTAAAAAACTAAGATACCGACAAGACAAGACAGAAATACAGCAAAAAAAATCTTTTTGTTTTTTTTTTTTTTAAATTTCCATTGCTATGTATATAAATATAAATTTAGGAGACACTGATATAAAAGGCATTAATGTATGTAGGTGTATTTTTACTTTCTCAGTTTCCTCTCTTTGTTTTTATATATTTTAGTTTGATCTTAATGCATCTTTCTAAATCATATAAAAAATATCACAAATATGATTTGAGGCATGTTTAAACATAGGACACACGTATCTGTGAACTGTCTAGTTAAAAAAAACAAATAATTCATTCCACGTGACGTGTCCAACACAGAGATGTATCCCTAGCATGTTGGTGCCCCATAAATTGACACAAACACATCTATTTTTAAGTGTCAGTACTTCATAAGTTGATTGAGTTTTCAAGTGTCTCAGACTTTTCCTTGCCTTTCATAATTTGAACATGATTTACACTTGTGCTTTGTTATGACAGATTTAAAACCGAGAAATTAAAATATTAATCATGATTCACCATACAACAAGCAAAGAGCTTGAAAATAAAAGTAAAAAAAAAAAAAAAAACAGAATCATGGCAAACCAATAATACCAAAATAGCACATGACACACATCAGAAGAAACCTTTTTGATAGCCATGCACACATACTGATGCAATTAACCTCTTTGAAATGGGAGAAATGAAAAATCCTCAATCAATTACCATGCAGAAAGACAACCATTCATCATGCTGGAATGGCCATGCACACATACTGATGCAATTAATCTATCACTTTAGGAAACATTGTCCTGAGGTATCTATCTGGGCAACATTAAAATTTGCAGTCTCAAAAAACTAGCTAGGTATGAAGGCAACATAATAACGTAAGATCCCACCACAGCATTAACCATATATTGATAGCATTACAAGTCAAAGTCATCCTTGGATTAGCAGTTTTATTGTATTTAGGACAATGTTAATTAAGGCATAACCACAAGAAGCCAATTAATATTTGTCAGGAAATACAGTAGTTAAGCAAAGCCAACGCAATTTTGAGGTCAATATATTAAGGCAACTATGTACCAAGTAGCACAATGGTTTGCATCAACCAGCATGGCGATTACTAAAGACTGAAGCAACTCAAGGGAATGTCAAACTCATACCAGGATTTTTTTGAAACTACAAACTTGTGTATTAGATTAGAAAGAAATAGAATGTTATGTCATGTTAAAATATATGCACATTTACATATATATGTATGTACATGTGTATTAGATTAGAAAGAAATAGACTATATTCACAAATATGTATATGCATAAAGATCTACAAAAAGTACTTGAATAGATGTTACACAAACATCCTGATCATGGAAATCATGCTCACCAACTTCATAGTTATACAGCTACTGAATTCATGTCTATATTCCATCTATTTAGCACTTTCTAACAATCGTATCACATTTCGATGAACACTATGAGGCAAGCGTGAAGCAGAAAAATGAAAAATAAGAAAGCGTCAAGCAGAAAAATGAAGACCTTTAAACTATTTTGTGAATTTAAAATACAGCTCCATGACCTTACATTAAACAGATAACCTTAAACAGATTAAAAATCTTAAACGCATGCAAACAGATTACAAATTTTAAACAGATTACCTAAAAATATAGCTCCATCAAATGCATACATTACCTTACCTTAAACAGATGACCTTAAACAGAAATCTTAAACAATTTAAAAATTTGAAACAGATAAAACATTTATGAAAATTTTAAACACATAAAAATCAACATTACCTTGAACAGATTAAAAATCTTTTGCTGAAATACATTGTTTAAACACTGAGACATATGGAAGATGAGTTTGTTGTGGAAATTCGTATGATTCGTTGTTTTCTAGTGACAAATTTTCTTTTTCCTCCCCCCTTCTTTTTCATTATAGGGATTGAATCCACCTTACTCAAAAGATTAACAGGGACAACCAGACTGCCACATAAACAAAAGAAAATGACTAATTATTCACCAACTTTATTGTGATGTGTTCGTAGAAATCACAATGGTGGCATTTGTAGCTAATTTCACCAAATTTATAGGAATAGTATAAATGAAAATTTCATGTCAACGTATTGCACAATTATAACCACAGAGACAGACAGAATACTTCTAACTTGTTCTATTAATACAGACTACTTCGTCCTATTTAGGGGGCTTTCTTGTTAGGGGAAAATTAATCATAATACTTCATCGTATTTAGGGGACTTTGTTGTTAATCCCCCCAAAAAAAGCATTGTAATTTTTGGTTTTAGAACACATAATGCGTATGAAATAGGCAACGGTTGATACACACACACAGCGACAAAGACAAACAGAGAGCGAGAGGGAGAGAGGGCAGACTGTTCACATATACAAAAACCAGAGCAGAGAAGTCATGGTTATGAGATCCACACACCCCCACCAACGGACAACCCGCAATATTGTTTATTTCCGGAACGTGAAAGAAACCCTAAAACCCCCAACATAATAGGCCAGTTTCTGAAAAAATCTACCCAACTTGAATGTTGAAGACAAATTAGAAAACAACAATGGTCAGACAGAGCGATAGACACACACACACAAACAAAGAGAGCGAGAAAGAGAGAGAGAGAGAGAGAGAGAGTTCATACATACATACAAACCAAACAGAGCGTATAACGGTTGGGAAGCCATAGCAAAATAGAAACAAGAGAGGCTGAAGAGCGAGAGAGAGAGAGAGAGAGAGAGAGCGAGAGCATACCTACAGTTGGGGGGATCGTCGGAGGAGGGACTGCTTTTCCGTTTGCCTTGGCGGACTATCGTCGTCTCTTGGTTCCTCTTTTTCTTGGTTCCTCTTTCTCTTCAGATCAAAGCTTCTACTATGATCCAGCCTTGAACGAAGGGCCATCTTCATCTTCATCGTTTGATGTAGCTGCACAGCCGTAGCTAGTACACCCTGTGGGAGAGTAGGTCTGCTGATATCCCTATCAATGTTTGACATAAAGGCAGGGGTGAAAACGAGATAAACAAAATGAAAGAGGGGCAAAACGGTCATTTTACACTACAGTTGGCAGCCTTCACGTGCAGCTAGTGTATATAGGTTTTTAGGGTGACTTTTTGACTTTTTTGGTAACTTTTTGGCTTTTTGGCTAAAACAGAAGCATCCCAAACGAGGCCTTAGTGTATACAAGTTCTCATCTTTTGGAAAACTTATGGTGTGTACCATACTATAAATTGACATAATTTTATTAAAAATTTTTATAATACCAATTATAAAATGTGTAATCTTTTTATAAATTAATGTAATAGAATATCTAAAATTTTATGATTGATTTTATAATAATTTATGATTTGATTACGATATTTTTTATTATATTAATTTGTGACATGATTTTATATTTTATGATTGATATTATAAAATTTTATAATAAAATTACGTTAAATTATAACAAAGTGTATATAATATGTAACCTGAAAGGATGTACACCGTAAGATACTCCCATATCTTGCAAGCTTCCCTAGAGTTGCTGAATTTGAAGCATAAGTTAGCCCTTTCGGCTTGTTTTATGATGAGATGGGTTGGCTGAGCCTAAATAGCGCGGTAGCCTAATTGTTCATAGAACTATAAACCAGTTGAGCTGAGTTTGTGACTGCTCAAGCTTGTTAAGAATTAGTAGAAGCAAGGTTCATCTGTCTCGTTCCTTGAAAAAGTTAGAAATTTATTCTTATGAATTTAGAATTTACCTTGAATATATTTATGTGATAAAAATTAAATTGATAAAATATAAGATTCACATGTAAAATGAATTTAAGTCATTAATTTTTTTAAAAAAAAGTAAATTCGGAATTGATAAAAATGAATTTATAATATTGTTGTGTTTTCCCCGCACCGGAGATTATTGAGTGATTTGATCCGAAATCAGATGGGTTCTCAGTGGAGCCAACAAACCCAATTCGATAGAATTATACTAGCATATTCAATCCTTCATTTTTTCTGATCAAATTTAAAATTTCGTTAGAATCTTTTTCAATTGGGCTGGGCTTTTTATCTTAGTTTTTGGGGGCATCACGTGTTTTATTTTGATTTTTTGAATTGTTTATTTTATTACATCTTGTATATTATTAATATTAAAAATTAGTTTGATAGGATGTTTGTAACCCATTTATTTACTTTCTTATATTTGTACCAAAAACAAAATGATAGTTTATTTTTAAAAGTGCATTCACCGTAAATTTTTTAAAAACAAATTTAATAAAATAAATGTGTTATGAATATCAAATTCACTTGATTTGTTTTATAATAATATATATATATATAAAGGCTCATAAAATAAATGAATTAAATTATTAAAATAAAACCATAATAAAGCTCGTGGGCTCGAAAAGTGAGTAACGATTCTCTCATTGACTTCTTACTCGATGGGCCATTGGGTCCACTTTTGGACGCAATTTCGATGATCCAAACCGTGCACATTTTAGAATTTATCATGTATCTCATACCTATAAAAAAATTAAATTGATCGAATATTGAAATAACTAAAAATCGTTTATTAAAAAAATTTAATAAACAATTTCATTGTTTAATAAAATGAGTAATTTCATGAAGATTTCTCCTCCTTTGATTAGTGTGTGATTTTTTTTGTATGTGTAATCCAACGGTAGAGAATCTTTCATGATCATTTTCATGATATTTTTTTCATGATACGTAGCATTACTCTAATAAAATTTTTAGTTCATATGATTTTTGATATCCGATCGACTTGATTTTTTACAAGTATGATATACATAACAAATTTTAAGATGTGAACGGTTCGAATTATTAAAATTAAATTAAAAAATAAATCAAATAACCCATCCAATAAGAAGTGAATGAGAGGATTGAAGGAGAAAATCCTTACTCTCGAAAAGTATCCTCCTATAGAAAGAAAATTGGAACAGAAAATCTTGGCTTCAATGATCAAAGAAGCTCCATGACTTCGGCCGTCCAGAGAGGCCGCTGTCGAAGCAATTATTTATTTATATGCGTTTATGGCTTCGTTTAGCATACGTCTATTTTAATCTAAAAGTCAAAAATTTATTAAAAAATTTAAAAATTTTATAATTTATATTAAAAAGTTAAAAATTTTATTTTTTCTACTTTATATATATATTTTTCGTAAAAAATTAAAAAATCATTTAAAACATATTAATTTTTTTATCTCATATTTTAGTTAAAAAGTTAAAAAATTACTAAAATAATCTATTCTAAATGAGACTTAAGAGTATCTCCAACCCACTAGGCATATAATACTTGTTAGTCAAAATACTAGTATAATTTATTTTTTTTCAACTCCACTGCACTAGGTATATGATTAGACATTTTATCTCAACTCACATTCATTAGCTACATATAGCTAGCCTTCAAGGGTAGTTAAAATGTATTTAATCATTAAGATTATTTCCATCTATCTTTGTTATTGATGTGACATTTTATAAAGTTAATAGTATTTAAATGAATAGTTAAAAGAAAGAATATGATTGAAGTAAAAACATGAAACAGTTAATTAGGGATGACAATGAGAGTTAATAGGGTGGATACCATCCCCATTCCCCTATAATAAATTTTTCCCATTCCCCATTCTCCATTCCCTATTTCCCACGGGTACCACCCTTCCCATTTTCAAATGGGTTTGGATTTTTCCCAATCCATTTTAATCCCTATGTTAACAACCACCTTTTTTTTTTTTTTTTTTTTTTTTTTTTTTTTTTTTTTTTTTTTTTTTAAGGTTCACAACAAAAGTTAAATATACCTTCAATCTTTTTTATTTCTTTTTTAACATATTTAATGTTAACAACTTTTTTTTTCTTTGTATTTATTTATTTAAGGTTCACAGCAAAAGCTAAATATACCTTCAATTTTATTTTATGTTATTTTATTTTAATTTTTTTTAAAGTTTTAGCTAAATATACCTTCAATCTTTTTTTTTCTTTTTTAATATATTTAATGTTAACAACTTATTTTTTTATTTTTTTTTAAGGTTCACAACAAAAGCTAAATATACATTCAATCTTATTTTATTTTATTTGGTTCAACAACAAAATCAAATACACATTAATTAATTAATTAAAAAGTTTGTTTTATAATAATCAAATATATAATTTTGAAACAATCAAATAAGTTTTAGTAATTAAAAAAAAATGTGAAAGAATGTGGAAGATTAAAAAAAAATTACAACCATCTCTCTCTCACTCTCACTCTCACTCTCTCCCCTACATATTATAAGAACCTGTTTACAATGTTATAAGAGCCTGTTTGAAGAAATAAAATGTGAAAGAACCTGTTTGAAAAAAGTGTTATAAGACCCATATTAAATTGCATCAGGGCATAAATAAGGAATTGTTTGTTGATCTCTTAGCCACGGACATTTTAGACATTAAACCATATTTCTCTTAGCAAATTTGAACAATTCATTTTAATTTATCCAAAATCTAATTATATCTTTTAACAAATCTGAACCACTCATTTTAAGATATCTATGTCTTACCACACCCAATCCATCCTCCATCTTCTTCCTTTAGTCCCCCATGAATTTTGTTGTTTGTTAATTTAAAAAATTTATATATATATTTTTTCAATTAAATTTTTACTAATTTCACAACACCATCACCACTATTCTCACATTCACTATCACACTACCATCACCATAGCCACTACCATCATCACTGCCGCCATCACCCCACCACTATGTCACAATCTCTACTTTCACCTTCGTTCCATCACCACCACCACCACCAAATATAAAAAAATATTTTTCATTAAAAAATATTTTCTATCTAAATAAATAAAGCATAACATTGGGAAACAAACTGATTTAAGTTAAATCTGTTCATAACTAAGAAAAATTCTTTTATTTTAAAAAAATTATTTAGTAAGACTTTGTATCCCCTTTTTGTTTTTTCAGCAAATAAATCTTTGTACCCATCCTTTCTAACCAATCACGGCTCATGCTTGTTTCGATTCTCTACAATTTCCATATTTTCAAATACATTTATATATATATATATATATGTTGTATAAATTGTGTGATAACATAAAACAAATAGATTTATACTCGTTAATTGAAATTTCAGAACAAGCAAACTATTCTGAAAATTACAATACATAATAAAATAAAATAACATAGAAAAGCAAACCGAAATCTGCACTAGACAGTATCCTTAATTTTTTTAAATAAAATTTAAAAATTCTAGATATGCATAAAATTTGATAAGAATAATGTGACAATGTTAAGTAAAGTGTATTTGATTTTATTGTTGAGCCAAATAAAATAAAATAAGATTGAATGTATATTTAGCTTTGGTTGTGAATCTTAAAAAAAAAAAATGGTTCTGAACCTTAAAAAATAAAAATAAAAAAGAAAAGAAAAAAGATTGAATGTATATTTAGCTTTGGGTGTGAATCTTAAAAATTTTTTAAAAAAATGGTTGTGAACCTTAAAAATAAAAATAATAATAAAAAAAAAATGGAGATATATTTAACTTTGGTTGTGAATCTTTAAAAAAATAAAAAATAAAAAATAAAAAATAAAAAAATAAAAAATAAATAAATAAATTAGTGGGTATCCATTCCCAACTTATCCCCTGTGGATATTTAAAGAATATCACTTACCCTATCCAATGGATAAGAAAAAAAGATAAAAACCCATGTATTTTGGTTGGGTCTCCAAGGATACCACAGGGTAGGTTATCCATTGCCATCCCTACAGTTAATAGGTAAAATAAAATGTATATTTTATATTAATATTTAGACAAATAAAATACTTATTACCGTTAGAGATACACTAAAAACGAACAAAACCAAAAGTCATTGTCTAGAGATGGGAGAAATTTTTATATGTTAATAAGATATCACGTGATACTACATTTTACTAATCACAAATATATATATCTATTATTACTCTCTAAACACTCAATATAAATATAATGGGTCCTATTATTAAAATCAATTAGAATAATAAAAAATACCAAAAGACACATATAAAAATTTCTCAGAGATCGGGGATATGTATGAAGTCAATTTTATGCAGCCGTCATCAATGACTTCCGATAAAAGTCCATATACATGCACCGTTTGAAAACCTAACAGCAAATTTGTCGTCATACTAAAACTAAAACTATAATATAAAAATTATGGCCTTGGGAAGCAAGGAAAATTTGTCGTCATAAAGTTATGACCATGCACTAATGTCTCTACGGACCTTACATTGGAGCAAACATTCATGGATCAAACCTGGTTTTACTTGATTTCCATAGCCACCTTTGTTTTCTCTTCCTGTTGAATCACTTTCTAGGAAAACAAACACGGCATAAAAACCTCCCACCAAGCCCCCCTTCACTCCCTGTAATCGGCCACCTCCATCTAATAAAAGAACCAATTCACCGAACCCTACATCTTTATCAAACACACGGCCCAATCTTCGCCCTCCGATTTGGATCCCGATCGGTGCTTGTCATAACCTCACCGTCTGCAGTCAAAGAATGCTTCTCCAAAAACGATCTCGTCTTCGCAAACCGGCCTCGACTTCTGGTCGGAAAACACCTCAACTACAACTACACCACACTAGGCGCCGCCTCGTATGGTGACCACTGGCGCAATCTCCGCCGCCTCACCGCCCGAGAAATCTTCTCGACGCCGTGCCTCAACGTGTCTCTGAGTATTAGACAACGAGAAGTAAGATCATTGCTGAAAAACCTGTTTCTAGCTTCGCGCAACAGCAAGAACCAGTGCGACGACGGTTTTGCGAAAGTGGAGATGAAATCTAGACTCTCGGAACTGTCATTCAACATCATTATGCAGATTGTTACGGGGAAGAGGTATTTCGGAGATGAAGTGGTGGATTTTGAGGAGGCGAAGCGGTTTCGGGAGATTATCAGGCAGGTTTTAGAGCTAAGCGGGGCATCGAATCCGGGGGATTTCTTGGCTTTCTTGCGGTGGATTGATTTTGGGAATTTGGAGAAGAAGATGTTAGCTGTGCAGAAGAAGATGGATGTTTTTTTGCAGGGTTTGATTGATGAGCGTCGAAATGGAAATAAGGGTTCTTCTGATTCAATTGAGGGACTAAGACGATGATCGACAATATGCTGGAATTGCAAGTATCAGAGCCTGAATACTACTCTGATGACATAATCAAAGGAATTATACTGGTATGTGAATCTTTAAGATATAGCATATTTTTCTTGATATTACAGTTTTAATTATATCATAATTATTTGTGGGCCCCTCACATGCCTTTTTTTTTTTTGGTTCTTTCTAAATTTGTTATGCAATCCTCCTCTGCCTCCACTTCGTTTCTTCTTTTGGTTTTGTTTAATAGTTGCTTTGCTTGTATTTCTTCTTTTGGGACAAAGGATTTTTGCACCTCTAAGCAACCAAAGAATGATGATAGTAGTAGTGTTGGGGCAGAGCACCTTCTGTAACTAACCATGATATGGTATGAGTAATTTTGGATCCTGATTTAACTGCTAGTTTACTTCTATGGCAGTGAAAATTAGTAATCTACCTGGCTAGGCCATTTGAATCTGCAGGAAATTGTTACACAAATTTAGAGAATCTTCCCAAGCAAAACTGATCTGAGCTTCAAATCATAAATTATGTTCTTAATCTTGATCAATGTGTGCAGACCATGCTAAGTGCGGGCACAGACACTTCATCAGTGACAATTGAGTGGGCAATGTCTCTCTTACTCAACCATCCAGAGGTGTTAAAGAAAGCCAGAGCAGAGCTTGATGAGAACATTAGTAATGACCGTTTGGCAGACGAACCAGATCTCTCTAATTTAGCATACCTTCAAGGCATCATCAATGAGACCCTTCGACTGTATCCAGCGGCACCACTTCTAGTGCCACACCAATCTTTCGATGAGTGCACCATCGGAGGGTTTCACGTGCCTGCCAACACGATGCTGTTGGTGAACGCATGGGCCATTCACAGAGACGCCAAGGTATGGGATGATCCTACAAGTTTCAAGCCAGAGCGGTATAAAGACGGGGAAAGCAATGAGGGGTATAAGTTGATACCGTTTGGGCTGGGCAGGAGAAGATGCCCCGGGGCTGGCCTCGCCAATCTGGTGGTGGGGTTGTCTTTGGCGGCATTGATTCGGTGCTTTGAGTGGGAGAGGATTGGGGAAGAGTTGGTGGACATGTCTGAAGGGCCAGGACTGACTATGCCTAAAGCTAAGCCATTAGAGGCGATGTGTAGAGCACGGGAAACAATGATTAATGTCCTCTCAGACTTATAATTAGCAAGGTGTGTTAAACAGAGGACTAAGAAAATTGTTGTTTGAAGATTGTAGCTTTCATTTCAGGGAAATTATTCAATGTTCCTAGAATATCACGTGTTTGTACTCTTTAATAAATTATCATTCAATATGTCTTTTCATACTCCACAATCACCCAACACAATATTTCACTTACTCATCTGCACCACCAATTACAATGCTATAAAATAGCATGTGTCTATATTTCAGAATTACTGAATAATTACCCTTCATCTCATCCTCTATCCTTCCTAAGTTGCCACTTGTTTGTTGTATTTTGTGAGCTGATGTTAGAAATGTCCACTCTCTATTTATGAGCTAATAAATTGAGAGAAAATGACACACAATCCTCAGCCAAGCAAGATGTAAAGATAATGTTGTAATATAGGTTATTATCTTTCTAACTCTTGTTAATTTACCAATTCCATAAGAAGCGGTTGATAGTTCATGAATGAGTAATAATCATTTTTATTTTTTTTTTGGTGGGTACGCGGGGTAGATATTGAAAGTAAAATCTCAACTAATTATTTAGTAATCCCATAATATAATGCAGCATTCATTAGCTATGTGGACAAGCTTTTAGGTTGAGTGGATATAACAGTCTGAAGTCACATCTTTGAAATGGCAAAGGAACTTGCATAACCAGTATGCAACCTTCCCTCGGCCCATTGCATTTTTTTATGGAGAATATCTATATCTATATCTATATATATATTTATAAAATGGAGAAGTTAATACATCCTAATGAATATTATCAAGTTGCGTTACAAGTTAAATTTAATTAGTGTATCTGATGGAGCCCATAAAATTATTCATATTTTTCTTTGAATTGTTTTAGACTTGCACTATAACAATTTACACTTTTGGCGACTAAACTTTTTTTAGTCACCAAAAGTTATAGAATAGGTGACTAAAAATTATATTGGTCGCCGTTGAATATGGTTTTTAGCTACTAATTTTTTTTAATAGCTGTATCTTCATTATTGGCGACTAAAAAAAAATTATTTGCTAAATATGAACAATAAGGGACTAAAAATTATTTTAGTCGGCATTAGATCATGTTTTAGACTACTAAAATTTTTGTTAGTCGTGATATACTAGTTTTTGGCTACTAAAATAAATTTAGTCGCCAAAAACCTAGCAAAATGTTTGCTATTAAACTTTGGCGACCAAAGTTTTGGTCGGCAAATATTCATTTTCGGTGACTAAAATTCTTTTAGTCGCTATAAGGTAATTTTTGCCTACTAAAATTATTTAGGCACTAAATAAAAAACATAAATTTTACTTTTATCTTTGGTGATGAAAAATTTAGTCGGTGAATATTTCTTTTCGGTGACCAAAATACCTTTAGTAGCCAAAGTGGTTAGTTTTGGCGACTAAAATATTAGTCGCTGTTTGTTAAATGTTGGCTACTAAATAAATTAGTAGGTATAAATGAACCTTTGGCGACAAACAACAAGTTTGGTCGCCAAATGCATATAAAATTTTAGTGGGAACATTAAAAGATTAGCGCCAGTTCTTCTTAGCATTTTTGAAAACAGGGCTCTTCTCTTCTCTCTCTCTCTCTCTCACACACACACACACACACATACACACACAAAACCAGTCACCACCAAACCTCACCTCACTGCAGCTGCTCACCAACTGCTACATCAGATGACACACATTGCCACCACACGCATAATTTAACAGGTTCTCTCTTGCTCGCTTCTCTTTATTTCCCCATTTCTCACTCTTGCTCTAGGGTTTATATTATTTATTTTATTTAATTTCCTTTTTAGCTTGTTTTTGGTTTAATTTCTTCAAATTGCAGTAAACTTGGTTTTGCATTGGTAGATTGTCTAGCTAATTTTACAGTTCTCTTTGTTTTTGTTGAGGGAAAAATTTGGGTTTAGTGAGGCATTTGAGTTTATCAAGGAAAAATTTGGGGTCCCTGCGGTTGTGTGTCCTGATTTGGGGGGTTTAGGAGCTAGGTTGATAGCGGTCAAGTATCCTGGAATACTCTACTGAGTTTCACTAATGTTGATGAAATTCTTCATATTGGAAAGAGGGCTTTGGTCATTAGCATTGATTCATGGGTATTAGTGGTGATAAATGTGAAGTTCAGAGTCAACCTGTTGAGATTTTGCAGTTTAATTCGAATGGTTCTTGGAAGCTGATGATAATTGTGTTTTGTTTAAATTAATTATTACAATTGTTTCAAGTATTATAATTTGAATTATTGTTAATTGAAGAAATTAAGATTTAAATAATTTGTTGGATGACTCTCATATTCTTAATTTTGACTTTAAAGGTTAACTGCTTTTATTTCTTTATTTATTTTTATTTTTTATAGTAGTGTGTCACTACTAGTGATTCTTAATATCAAATTTATATACGAGAGAAAGTATAAAATGAGGTGTTTGAAAGCATTGAGGTGTTTGACAGTAAGAATTTTTTACGAACCAATGCTTTCAAACAATGGCTGATGAGCCCCAAGCTATCAAATGATCTCTGTTTCTTTCTTATTAACATGTCCAGCACTTAGATGGAGTATAAACATAGTGTCAAAGTTGTGGCTGAATACATCCGTGCCAAATAATTTTAGTGTTCTTTCTTTCTTGAGTATGTGCATATATGAAGCTTCAACCCAAAATATAGTTTTAGATGCTTTTCTTATGCCTTCTCATGCGCAATTCCAGGCAAGTGATTTCCTTGTTTCAAGTAAGAGTCATGCAGTTAAAGAGGAAAGAGAGTTAGATGATCTTGTGTACTCTAATGATGTCTATGCAGATATAACATCTTTACTTGAACATATATTTTCTTTTATATTATTATCTTTTGGTCTTTTGGGATAAATTTTCTTTCTACGTATTTTCTTACTATAGCTTATAATCTGAAAACCTAATATTTTTAAGGCATTTGCCTCACATAAGTACGTAATTTCAATTAATTGTGAAGCTGATATGGCTGGCTATGCTTGTGGAATTCACAATGATGCCATCAACCATATATCAAATTAAAAAAAAAAAAAAAAACACTTTTATGAATGATATTTACTCATAAGATTAAACAGTATCTGGAACACGGATTAGACAAAACTTTGACGAAGCTTTTATGGCCTGCTGGTCTTAACTGACAGAGAGTATTGACTTTGTTGTTTCTTTTGTATGTGAAAGATCTCCATAAAAGTAATTTTTCTTTTAATACATTTTATAATATCTAATACCAATTGAAACTTATTTGTCACGCAAATTTTCTTTAAGTTCTCAAATATTGAATTGCTGGCCCATTGCAAGTCCTCATCTTCTGATGAAGTCATAGTACTTGGATTGAGAACTTTTAGTATAGAAGCTAACTATAATAGTTTGTTTTTGTTTGAGTTCTGTATTCTTGCTTTTTTGTTGGTCTAATCCATGGGATGTGTTGTGATCATTTGCTATTAAGATTTGCTTTGAGAGGAGGTAGGACGGTTGGTGCAAGAGTTGTCTCAAAAGTAATTGAAAATACTGCAATAATATTTTAGAGCTCTAAATTGGGGGCACTAGAGCATCACTAATGATGTGGCACAGGGAACTCCACCAAAGTGATATGATGTTTTAGTTTGAGTTTGTTTTTTTTAATTCATTAATACTATTAGTAGTTCAAAAATTAATGAGATGAATCACCACCCAAAATACTGCTACTGGTCCCTAAACAATAAAATTCATGCCTACTCATTTGCAGAAAGATGTTTAACAGGTGTCAGGCTACTCTTTATAGAGATGCGTGCAATTTCTGGTGATTAGTGATGTTTGCTTTAGTCACTGTTAGTGAGGTAAATAAGTTGGATTTTGATTTATTTGGATTGTGTAGAGAAAAAATGTTTATTTCCTTCTTTTTGTTTATAACGCAAAATTGCCCAAGGTTGTTTTGGCCTCTTCAGAAATGCTTCTCTCATCATTTTCGGATGAATTAAATTCTATGAAATCTATTGCTTCTAATTGAAATTATGACTTTCAGGTCTAGTATGAATGGCCCTGGTCCTTGATTGTTGCATCTAACTGGTTCTTCTAGAAGCAAATTATGGTCAATTGGATGCGACTTATAAATTCTTTGATTTCTGTCCCTTCTTTCATTCTTGCCTTATGTAGTGCACGATTTTGTGACTTAGTGTGAACATATTGTATTATGACTCTGAGGCTGTGTTTGGATCATAAGTTTGGGTAGAGATTTGAGAAGGAAAAGAAAAACGCGAGGGAAATGGAGACAAAATCTAGTTTATATTTTATTTACATTTCTCTCATCCTTTTATTTCTCTTTTCAAATCTTTACCCAAATCCATAATCCTAACATAGTCTTAAGGATTGAGGACTATGACTATAGGAAGCAAGTATATTTTTGCCAGTATATATATATTTGAGAAACATTAATTTTAGCAAACACATGAATTACTTTGTGTGTAAAAATCATGCTTTTATTGGCCAACTGATAGCTTGTGTGTGTTTGTTGTCTTGCCCAATGTACAACTGTTCTTTCATCCTTGAAACCATACCTGTGCTTGAATTAAGGTTTGAGTTTTTATTTATTTTCATCCTTGAAACCATACTAGGTGAGAAACAAAAGCTTCTTGATTTTTAGGATACCAGAATAAGGTTCTTAGTCTTGGTTGGTTTTATTTGGCTTGGAATGAATTGTGAATTTAGAGCATCAATGATTTCTAATTTTGTAACGAACCTCTGTGTGTGGAGCAATTGGTTCAGGCTTTGCCCTTCCACTGCTCTGCAGTCAACCCCAGGATCAATGTTCACCCTACTTATAATATATAACCAAATTCATATGTCTTACTTTTGTAGTGCACATTCTAGTTATTAGCAATCTAATACGGAGATTGTTTTTATAAATGTAACATGCAACTAACATTCTCAATAGAAATAGCTTGATTATTGAGATAATAAAACTTCTAGTACTTACTTTTTACATTATAAAAAAAGAATTCCTATAATCTTCATGCATCCATATTTACTTAATTATTACATTTTTCTAACATGCCAACGTGAAATATTGTCTTTATGGGATGCGAAACAGTCCCTGAACCACTGTACGGGTGTCATAGTCACCTTTCCCGTAACAAATAGGACCAGTGACAATAGACAGAATGTAATTAGCACGTGCAGGTTGGGAGTTAGAGCCGAAAACGCCTTAAACTTAAATGAAAAACATCGTTAAGGGGGGGGGGGGAATTTGAAACAGCCCCCGAACCACCGTATGGATGTCATAGCCAGCTTCCCCATGCCAAATAGAACATGTGATAATAAACGGAATGTAATTAGCACGTGTAAGTTAGGAGTTAGAGCCAAAAATGTCTTAAACTTAACCGAAAAAGGGCGTTAAGGGAGCGAAACTGCAAAACAGCCGCCGAACCACCGTTCGGATGTCACAGCCACCTTTCCCATAACAAATAGGACCTATGACAACAGACGGAATGTAATTAGCATATGTATGTTGGAAGTTAGAGCCGAAAGCACCTTAAACTTAATTGAAAAACGGCATTAAGGGGGTGAAAATTCGAAACAGCCCCTGAACAACCATATGGATGTCACAGCTAGCTTCCTCATGCCAAATAGGACCTGTGACAATAGACGGAATGTAATTAGCACGTGTATGTTGGGAGTTAGAGCCGAAAACGCCTTAAACTTGACTGAAA
This sequence comes from Camellia lanceoleosa, assembly GCA_025200525.1. NCBI lineage: Eukaryota > Viridiplantae > Streptophyta > Magnoliopsida > Ericales > Theaceae > Camellia > Camellia lanceoleosa. The sequence continues at coordinate 182,184,152 of CM045761.1, read as the reverse complement.
AATGGCATTAAGAATGCGAAAATGCGAAACAACCCCTAAACCACCGTATGAATGTCACAGCCAACTTCTCCATCACAAATAGGACTTGTGACAATAGACATAATTTAATTAGCACGTGTAGGTTGTGAGTTAGAGTTGAAAATGCCTTAAACTTAACCGAAAAATGGCATTAAGGCGAAATCATAAATAGCCCCTAAACCACTGCATTTAATGTCACAGCTAGCTACTTTGTAACAAATAGGACTTGTGACAATAGACATAATGTAATTAGCATGAGTAGGTTGGAAGTTAGAGCCGAAAACGCATTAAACTTAATCGAAAAAGGGTGTTAAGGGTGCGAAAAACAAAACTACCCTAAAACCACTATATCGATGTCACTACGCTTCCTATGACAAATAAGACCTGGACAACAAACAAGATGTAATTAGCCCAAGTAGGTTGAGAATTAGAGCTGAAAACGCATTAAATTTAACCAAAAAAGGGCGTTGAGGGAGCAAAATGTAAAATGTAAATCTAACCACTCAGGCAGATGTCACAGCCCAAGCCCTGACAAATAGGACTGTGACAATGCATTTAAATGTAATTAGCAGGTGTAGGTTGGGAGTTAGAGCCGAAAATGCATTAAACTTACTGAAAAAAGGCGTTAAGGGAGCGAAGATAAAGGAGAGCGTCATGGTGGTCTCGATTTTTGCTCTAAACCTCACTGAATCCGTCTCTTTAATCCCTCTGTAAACAACCAAATCAGACCTTCAAGATGGGTTGTTGTTTTGGATTCTTATAGATGGATTGTTGCTTTGGATTCTTATAATGTCAAAATAATTTGTTGTTGTTTTGGATTTGGATTTTTATAACAAAGGAATTTTTTTTTTCCCCTTGCCTTCAAACTGTTTGATAAAACGTCTCTTAGACTTCTCAAAATTCTAAGCCACAAGCCTAACTTATTGACAGTGTAATTGGTGCTCAAACATGTACTAAATCAAGCCCACAACAAATTTAAATCATAAGCCACCGCTGCATATTCAAATCTTAATCATAAATCAAAAATCATTCATAGTGTTTTCAATTAGCTACTTCACTAATTTTCCCTCATTTAGTCTTGCCATATCAGTTATAATAAATATTGTGCTATTCATCTTAAATTAACTATCATAGCTAATTGATCAACTCACTTTGTTGCTGTTTAACTGATATTGTGTGTTATATCCTCATAAATCGTTATTTGCCTATTTAGTTGAAATCTTTGAAATAACAATCTGTTAAGCTAAAAGGAATCATTGACTGATTTTTCTTTATTTAGTCTTGCTATATCAATTGATATATTCGTTGTGTTATTCATCTAAATTCAACTGAGTTAGTTATCTAATTTTTTCCTTCTCCATAAGCTAAATTACTTGTTAAATAAATTGAACCATATTCTGTTTAAACAAAAATCAAGCTCTACATTTTTGATTACTTACCTCACTGGTTTTTGTTACAGATTGATGATGTTGGCATGGATACAGTGATGTTTTTGGGCCAGATTGATGATGTTTGCATGGGTGTAATTTACATTATATTTTTTGTTTATGGAAAGCATGTACACTTGATACGTTTTGTTATTAAGATTTTTTTTAATTTGAATTTTAATTGTTGGTTTGGATAGTATATGTATTTGTTGGATTATACTATGTTTATGGAATCTTATTTTCTTTGATATGTACGGTTAATAGTTAAGTTTTGTATATGGTTGAAAATTAAATACTACAGGTTATGGAGAAATATTTTTATTGAATGGTTGAGAATTGAATGAATGAATGAATGGATGAATAATTTTGTATATGCATAAGTTACAGGTGATGCAAAAAATATTATAGAACAAAATATAAAAACTAAATGAAACCTTTTGACGACTAAACAAATATCACAGGTTAGCTTTTGGCTACTAAAGTTTTAGTTCTAATTGTCAAAAGGTGAAACTTTTGGCTACTAAACTTTTAATCGCCAATTGTAAAAAGAAAACTTTTGGATACTAAATTTTTAGTCGCTAATTCTCAAAAAGTGAAACTTTTGGCTACCAAATAGTTTGTCGCCAAACATACATGCTCAATTGGCTACTAAATAATTTAATCGCTAAAAGTAAAAAATATATATATTTAATTATTTTTAAAAAATATATGGCGACTAAAGTTTTAGTCGCCGATAGGTCACTTTTGGCTACCAAAAAAATTTTAGTCGCCGATTGTCTTCCTTGACGAACAATTGGTGACCAATCTAGCGACCAAATATATTAGTCGTCAAAAGTAATTGGTGACTAAAATAAGGCTTTTGGCAATTAAAATTTTAGTCGCCAAAAGTAAAATTTCTTGTAGTGTTGTTAAAAGTTAAAACATTTTATTTTAATATATATATATATATATATATTTAAACAATTTTCAAAAAGTAATGCAAATGAAAAATGGAATATTAGTTGGAGTGAAGATAATTTTCATATAAAATCTTACAAAATAAATAAATAATTTTGAAATGTTTGAAAAATAACGAATGCTACAAATAAAATAAAATGAACATAATTTTCTATTCACTTAAAATATTGTAATTCTTACGCATAATTATTTATTAAATGACATTAATGTTTAGGGGTTAGAATTACCATCTCATTCAATATTTAATATTTGTTTGGCAACTTAATTTTTTTTCTTACTTTTTTATGAAGCGAAAAATTACTGTATTTATATTTTTAATTAAATAGATAACTATGAAAAAAATTAAGGGATATTTATCAATAAGTCCCATCTCACAAACAAGAATTCCAATTAGTCCTAAGTTTTTTTTTATTGATCTGTTACATCCTAGTAGTTAAGAGTTTCTTTCTGTGTGATCCTATTTTCGATTTTGGTAATATTTTGGTAGACGAATGTACCATTTTATCAATGGGGCAAGTATGATGTAACACTCTAATGTGGTAGGTATTCATGTGACACTCTAAAGTAGTGGGGATGATGTGACACTCCAAAAAAATTAAAAATTTCTTAATGTACTTTTCTCAAATGTGATAATGTGGCGAGTATAATGTGACACTCTAAATCTTTTATCCAAAAAAAAATTAAAAACTCCTTAGTGTACTGTGGGTGTGGATTTTCGACCACACAACCAAATGAGGAACTTAGCTGGAGAGCACCGGCAGAATAGATTTAGCCCAAACACCTACCAACAAGAACATGAGAATACCGCGGTGGTTCGTCCACCCAGGGGCACTCCAACGATCAAGTCAGTAATCTTATCTCTCACAGATATCAATACAAGTACTTAAACTTCAACAATGAAAGCATAAAAGCATCTTAAATAAAGCATACCTTAGACTCACGAGGGTACCTTATTTTTATAATGATCAGTGTCCAACTTCCCCTAGAAGTCTTACTTCATGGGACTCTATCCTTTACAAGGATGACATTTATCACAACTCACACTATTCAGATTAAGATGAACTCCCTCAAGAGTCTCATCTCTATCCAAATAGATAACTTAATGTCATTTAGAACTCTAGTCTTCTATCCAAATATCTCGAATTTCGGTATTATCGCACCATAACTCGGCACCATAGTTCGTCCACGTGGCACCTTGGCTAACAACCTCGGCCACGTGGACTACCTAAAAATATGTCCCCATAGCTGCCCCTAGGTTTTGTTTCCTCAGCAAACTGAGGTGATGGAACCTATACATGTATTTCCCCAACCGAGATCTTGACTCGTTGGCACCAAGAAACAAGGACTCAAATGTCCACTCGTCAAGAATCAAAAATCAAGAACCAAGAACCATGAACCATTATGTTCCATTTCATCTAGGTCCAACATCTCGACAAAGATCGCACTGCTAGCAAAAATCATGACTTGCTAGTTCAAGAACATCAAGATTCTAGTATCAACTCATTAGAAACCAAGAATAAACAAGTTTTGCCTCCATTCAAATTCAACATCTCAACCAAGATCAACATCTCAACTGAAATCATCATATTAACCAAGATCACCATCTCAATCGAGATCATCATCTCTTCCGAGATCAATATCTCAACTAAGATCGCACTTTTCAATCAAGATCATCATGAGATTGGAGTGTACCAATCACGTCCCCATCATGTCGCATCAGTTCTGCCTCCCGCCGTCTGACGTCAGCATGGGCACGTCAGGACTCGAAATCATAACTTTTTGCCATGTTTTTCTAATTCCATCAAATCCATTTTACCTTCCTTTTTCGCCTCTTCTTGTGCCCCTAGACTTTCTTTCTCTTGGCCTCTACAAACCATCATCGCTATTCTTGAAGCATTCATTACTATGAAGACTCCCTTTGTGCCCAAGGTTCAAACTCTACCAGCTGAACCAAACTAGTAACCAAGCAATTCATCAGTTGCTTCACACATCAACCCACCATCTCAATGGCAGTGAAAATAGCAACAATCTTGTAGCTAGAACCAGGAATAGGAAACACCGAGGTCCTAAGCTCCCAGCCTTAGACCTTGATAATTTACCAATCGCCTTATCTATGAGTAACCATTGCCATAGCCAATGACGACATGTCTTGCCGAACTCTTGTCGTAGAAGACCTTAATGTCATAACTGTGCAATCCACTCCATCTCCGTAGAGTCAATCCAACATGCTCATGCCTCTAGTAACTCAATATCTCAAAAGAGAAACATATGAAGCAAGTGGACCAAGTTACTGCTACCAAAGCCGAGGCCACTGCTAAGGCCGAAAAAACAAGTCAACATGGCCTGCAACAAAGGCTATTATCTTGATTGGATGACAGCCCTCAAAAAGATGTCTATCCTCGAGGACTCACCCCTCCGTGATATGGGTCAGCTCAATGTCCCTTTCCCTCTCTCTCTTAATCAATCTGAGGATAAGACCGATGAAGTAAAAGAGGCCGACAATGAGGAGACTGGAGACAAGGAAGAGGCCGAGGCTGAGGTTGCCTAAAAAGAATCTGAAGCTGCTGTTGGGGCCAAGTCCCCAACTCTGAATGAGCAAGTCCTTGACTTGACTCAAGATGAGAAGAATGAGGTTCAAAAGATCGTCTCTGAGGCCGAGATCGAGACTGCCAACAAGAGCTTAGATGACATACTGCATGAGATCGACGTCGAGGTCTGAGCTAAAAAATCTGCCCAGCTATCTGCTGAGGCTAACACAATGCTAATTGCCAAGGCAGGGCAGGCTGTGGAAAATACATGAACTTTGGTTTTTCCTCCTTTTTGTATTTTTCCTTCTTACTTTTAGACAGCTGTAATCTTTTGTTTGAAAAATGATAGCTTTATATTTGGTCGATGTGCCCTTTTGTCTTTGTAAATGAACAAGTAATCTCTTATGCCAGGCCGAAGTGCCTTTTTGTATCTGAACAAGTTTCTTTTCTGAATGTAAGTCTTATATTTTCTTCCAAGTGTTGAATGTATACCTTCTTTTCTTCTATGCATGTTTGCTGCTTTCTTTCATGCTTTTCATGCTTCCAAACTTAGAATATTTTTGTATTTCTTCAAAGTGTACCTTAACTGTATAATAACCCAGATACAATACCCTGATAAACCTTGACTGCTTGCCTCGCTAACCATTTTCATATTTCGCTAACACTTTAAAAATAAAAATATTTTTACAAGTGTTATTACTTTTTTACCTCCATACTCTATCTTCTATTAAAACTTCACCCTTTCCAAGTTTTGACAACCTTGTTGGTCACCTCGTAGCATGTACCTCTGACACTTTATTCATCATTGCATCGGCTAACTCCAACTTGTAAATTTCTCCAAAATTTCAACAAGTGTTAAGCTCATTTCAGAAAATTTCAACAAGTGTCACACTCTTAAGATTGTTCATCACTCCAGCCTCCTACCCCTAATGTGAACCTAAGTTCCACTTGTTGACATTAAGGCCCTGCTTAGAACTTACCTTTTAGCCAAAAAGCCAAAAGTTACTAAATTAGCCAAAAAGCCAACAACCCATACCAAAACTCAAAGATTCTCTTTTCTCTACTTTTTGCACATATTTTCGTAATTAGCCAAAAAGTCATCCCAAATATATAAGTTTTTTTTAGCTACCTTTTTAGCCAAATAGCCAAAAAGTTACTAAATTAGCCTATTCCCAAACGAGACCTAAGAATGTAACTATTGTCTTTTGCCGAAGTCATATTCAAACAAAGGCTTCCCGAGGTGTTTTAACCTTGGTTTATCTGTTAATGAACTTAGTTCCATTATGAGTTTGACTCTGCCAATATGGCAAGTCCAGGTTAATTCAACTTAGTTCAACTCCATTATATACAAGTATAATTCAACTCTGTCATATAATAAGTTTAAGTTATTCGTCATGTTTCATTCAGAAACATTGCTAACTTAGTTCAACTCTATTATATGCAAGTATAATTCAACTTTGCTATATAATAAGTTTAAGTTATTCGTCATGTTTTATTTAGAAACATCGTCAACTTAGTTCAACTCTATTATATGCAAGTATAATTCAACTTTGCCATATAATAAGTCTAAGTTATTCGTCATGCTTCATTCAGAAATATCGCCAACTTAGTTCAACTCTATCATATGCGAGTATAATTTGACTCTGTCATATAATAAGTTTAAGTTATTCGTCATGTTTCATTCAGAAATATCACCAACTTAGTTCAACTCTATCATATACAAGTATAATTTGACTCTGCCATATAATAAGTCTAAGTTATTCGTCATGTTTCATTCAAAAACATCGCCAACTTAGTTCAATTCTATCATATGCAAGTATAATTCGACTCTACCATATAATAAGTCTAAGTTATTCGTCATGTTTCATTCAGAAATATCGCCAACTTAGTTCAACTCTATCATATGCAAGTATAATTCGACTTTGCCATATAATAAGTCTAAGTTATTCATCATGTTTCATTCAGAAATATCGCTAACTTAATTCAACTCTATTATATGCAAGTATAATTCAACTCTGCCATATAATAAGTCTAAGTTATTCGTCATGTTTACCATGGGAACATCGCCATACGATATTTCGGTCTTATTGCACAATCATGGATTCCAACAACATTTTCACACTTTTTTACATAAGCTTCGACATCCTTTTGCATGTAGGGTCACCAGAATCCCTATAACATAGCTCTATGGGCAAGGGATTTGCCCCCTATATGGATCTTGTGTAAAAAGTCTTCAACTTGGGAAGGATGTACACATCGCAATAGATAAATAAATAAATAAAAGAGAGAATAGAAGCCCACATTACATCAAAAGATATCATCACATAACTACGATAAAGCAACCCGACTATGCCTCACTAAGGGCACAATGCAAGTAGCAGTGCACACATGATTTTCAATATCAAGTTAATCTACAAAACTACCCATTACTACTATATCTAGCACTCAAGCCTCCAAGAAGAACCAAAAAATAAATAATTGTGAAGGTCCTTGGGTTAGGGTATGAAAAAGAATACTTGACTTCTTTCTAATAATGCAGCAAAATTGACCAAATTTAAACAAAAATTTCCAATTATTTGTTTCAAATCTTGACCAAATTTTAAAAATTTAAGATGCACTAATTTTATGAATAGGACGTAATCAACCAAATGTTTTACACTTCAATTTACCCACCAGAGTTAGGACAACCAATCCTAATCCAAGCTTTAAGTTCTAACAACAACAATAAAGAGTCAGGACAACCAAACCATGATGGTTATGATTAGTAAATTACTTAACTTACTCTCTCTCTCTCTCTCTCTGTTCATCAAATTTGAGTGAAAATTTGATTAAAAGCTTGATCTGATATGGAATACTCCAATCCTTACTCTCTTCACATCTTCAAATCTTTTCAAAAAAGTTCCAAACTTATCCTAAAAACCATTTCCTATCCATACTCTATTTTAAAATTTTATCAAAAAATATTAAAAGTATTATTATTGGAGATTTGGTTAAATTTTTTGTTCATCCTTGATTTAATGAAAATTTTAGATCTATTATGTTTTTCCTATGTATAATAGCCAAATAATTTTGAGACCAACCTTATCAACCATGACAGTTGACAGTAAACACAATGTGTATAACCTTTTTTTTTTTTTGTTTTAACACCAAACCAATGAACACCAAACCAATTTTATCTATTATGTTTTTCTTTCTAATAGCCAAATATACAAATGTGTATAACCTCACTCAAACAGCTACTATACAAATATATCTAATAGCCAAATATGTTTTTCCTGTGTATGATAACCAAATAATTATGTTTTATCAATTTTTGTCTCTCCATCAGCACAAAGCAACTACTCTCTCTCAGTGTGTATCTATCAACCATCACCTACTTCCTCCTTTCCTTCTTTACCGCACTCAAACAGCTTACCTCACCATGAGCACAAAGTCAACTTGAATGTAGCCTTTGTAACTACTCTTTAATTTTTATTTTTAGATTGATGACTACTCTTTAATTTTGTCTCTCCTCCTTTCTCTCAGTGTGTATATATCTATCAACCAGCTTACCTGATAACTATACACCATGAGCACAAAGCCAACTAATAAAAAACAGAGCCAACTACTCTTTAATTTTTATTTTTAGATTGATGACTACTCTTTAATTTTTACTTGAGGCACGGTGTGAAAAATAAGAAATCAGTCAACTTGAATCAATTTTATTCTTCTTCTTCAGTTACCAAAGCAATAACAAAAGAAAAAAAAAAAAGAATCAAAGTAATAAACTAACCCAGCAGCCGAAGTGATGTAAAGCTGGAGTGAACAACGGTGAGAGTGGTCAAAGTGAGATTTTCAAAAGCTCTGATGAGGGCTCTGATTTGAACAACGATGTAAGCTCTGATGAAGGCTCTGATTTGAACAACAATGTAAGCTCTGATGAAGGCAAAAGCTGAGATTTAAAAAAAAAAAAATCAAGAAGAAGAACGGAAAGGAAGAGAGAGATATAGAGGGTAGGCAGAGAAATAGAGAGGGAAAGTGGGTAGACAGAGGATAGATGGGGAGACAGAGGTTAGATACTGAGGGAGAAGAGTGGGGAAACAGACGATAGAGTGTTGGCGCGGGAATATCATTAACTGAAAATTGATCTGAGCCATGGATAGATATTAGAATTGATTTGAGTCATTCAAAGGAAATGTGTCTCTCATACATTTTATACATTTTCAAAAATCCTTCTTTCTTATTATATATATATATATATATATTTTGTGACTTTAATTTTCTTAATCAAAAAGTTACAAACCAAACAGGGCTCTCAAAGTGGACCCCCCAAAGAAGGACAGCACAGCACCCCTGCGCCTTAAGCACAGCAAGAAGCAGCATCCAAATCCGAAAACGTACAGTTCTGTACCAAATAAAATAATCTTCGTTTCATTTTGCCCTATCGCGATGTCCGATAACACCGAAGAGACTAACGTGGCACTAGAGCAACAACAAGAAGAACCCCCAACAATGGCCGACACCGAACCCCAAACACACCACCACGAAGAGCCCAAAAAACCAGAGAAAATGGCCAACAAATCCTTCAGCATTTGGCCTCCGTCGCAGCGCACTCGCGACGCCGTCGTCAACCGCCTCATCGAAACCCTCTCCGCGCCTTCCGTCCTCTCCAAGCGCTACGGATCCATGTCCCACGACGACGCCGACGCTACCGCCCACCGCATCGAGGACGAGGCCTTTGTCGCCGCCTCCGCTTCCGCCTCCGCCGACGACGACGGCATCGAGATCCTCCAGATCTACTCCAAAGAGATCAGCAAACGCATGCTCGACGCCGTCAAGTCCAGATCCGCCTCCGGATCTGCACCCAACGGCACCCCCGCCGTCGACCCCACTCCCACCGCCAGTGAGGAAATCTCATCCGCTGTCGATCCCACTCCCACCACCAGTGAGGAAATCTCATCCGTTGAAACTGAGTAGGGTTTTATTTCTATTATGTTGGGGGTTTCGATGCTATTTTCCTCTATTGAGATCTCTTTTGTACTCTTTTATGGATTTTGGATTGCATCGTCTTTAATTTTCTTCACGTCTGCGATTTTTTTTTTTTTGATGTTGGGGAGGTGCTCCACAGATTAGGATCCCTGCCAACTTAGCTCGTATATTATAGATATGTCTTATGTTTATTTTGAAGCTATGAACACCGTAGGTGTTCACTCTTGCATTTTCTCTTATGTTTTGAATTAGAAAACATTACATTGAAGAATGATTTTAGAACTGAAAATTTCTCACCTTTTCTCAATGTTTTGTATGGTAACTAGAAGAGGAATAATGATTTCCTTAGCAGTTTTTCTTTTCCATTACGAATTTTATGAATTAAATTGAGCATCAAAGATGTTAACGAAGAAAATGAGTGTTTGGCATCATATTCAAAATTGTTTTGGTTTTTAATGCTTTTGAAAATAAAAAATTGATGAATTGTTTGAGAACAATTTAAAAGTGTTTATTAAAAAGGGTGTGTTTTTGGAAAATTTTCTTGAAAACAATTTGCCAAACAAGTTTTTCTAATCAATTCCTGTTTTTCCTTTGTTGAGAATAGAAAAGGAAAATGTACTAATCGCGCCCAACTTACATAATATTAGTGTGTGTGGTTATCATAAGAACATCATAACATATTAGGGGGGGATGGAAAGGAAGAGACCAAATTCTGCTAATGAGCTTGGGTGTAAGAAAGCCCAACCACTCCTATATTCGTGAATCTCTCATAATGAAGTTCTTATTTCGATTGAAAATGCAAAAGCGCAACTAATGGCTATGTTGTTTCTCTGAAGTTTGATCAAGACTATGAGAGGCCCCAAGAAAGAAGAAACTTAAAGAAGAAAGAAATATGGAAAACTAGTTTATTTATGTTCAAAGCTTGATGGATTTTTATAAATTGTTATTGTACATTACTTTAGTTTTTATTTGGATGTGTTAAAGTAGGTCTTGCTAGGTTAAAAATCGAGATCAAGTTTTATAGTTCCTTGGGAGTGTTCTGGTTAGTGTTGTTGGCCTCAATAGTTGGTTGTTATTTCTTATCTACTTGTTGCCTAAGTGGCTATTTGTCTGCAACTTCTTAGCCGCTTTGTCTCCAGGTTGTTGCCTAGTTACTTCTTTCACTTCGAACTACTTTGTGTAGTAAATTACCAACTTATTCGCGTATATGGTTTTGGAACTCCTGAAACTGTAATGAATGAGTTGAAAATGAATCTTAGCCTTCAGTTCTATTATACATTGAGATGAGCTTCTCTTGTTTTGTGATTGTACAAGACCTTGATCAAGAAATGTGCTCCTGTTCTGGCATGGTTTGATGCCTCAATCACTTCTTTCTAATTAGTTTGTCTTTCTTGTTTATCTTTTAGATTACCACTTTTTTTGCCATTTGTTGACCTCCAATATCGGTTATGTATTGCATGTGTTTGTCCAAATGAGTTAAATTGTTTGAAATTTATGTAGTTCTGGTGCCATTTTCAGAGTCATCAATGTTTCTGATTATGCAGTGCTAAGTAGAGGATTTGATTATTTGAATCCTAACGGCCAACCCATGAATGGTTGTTGGTCATAGAATAGTTAGGGTGCCAATTGTTGCAAAGGTTGAAATTGTGTAGCCAATTGGTGGAGTTGTATAGCATACAAATTTGAATCTCCCGTTGTTTTCTTTGTTGAATCAGTCCTTAATTTTTCCAATTTTATTGTCCAAATTTTTGGGAATGAAGTGTTGACTTATTAGATTCTCTGGACTAGGATTGGCAGTCAGGCCTGATTAATTGGGTACGAGTTTGGGGAGAATATGAACAGGGTAGAGGCAGGTGCATGTTGAAAGATATAAATTGAAGTTGGTCTTGGCCAGGGCTGGAGTCATGGGCTTGTAGCGACACTGGCCCAATTAGATTGTTATTTTACAAATCTCGAGCCCCTAATTACTTGCATATATATCATCATGAAATTATTTTTCTCTTTGGATGTTATTTTACAAATGGTATACTCGGATGATTAGGGGAAATCCTTTAATTTTTTTTTCCTGAGGACAGTTGTTTACTTTTTGATACAAAGTAGAATCAGTCCGATGTTTTCAATAGCATGCGAATGACAATTTTTTCCCAGAGTGCAGAAATTGAGGTTCTAGTTGTTGAGATGTTCGGTTTGTGCTTATGGTTTTGGTTTCATATCCTGGTGTGTGCACTTGCTACTTGTTGATATGCACTAGCATTTTTACTTTGGTTTCTTATTTTTGTCGACAAAGCTTCATGTTTCTGTGTCTGTCTCTGTCCATGTTACTTGTCATCTTCTTGTTGATGTCAGTTACGTTAATCCTTTTACAACTTAGTAAAAACGGAGGGATAATTGAAGAACATGTAAAGAAAAAAAACCAAACAACCCAAGCATGCTGCTTGAATTACCAATGGCTCGAATAAAACGACTTCGTTTTGAGATTATTTATTTTATTTTTTTCCTTCTCGTTTATCTGAAGAGGAAGGAGAAGAAAAAGGAGGAGAGAAGAAAAAGAAGAAGAAGAAGAAGATCCATCAGATCTGGATCTACTAAAAAACAAAATCAACAACAACATCACCATCATCAACACAGAACCAAAAAAAAAAAAACATCTTCATCAACATCACCATCATTAACACAGAGCCAGAAAAAAAGAAAAAAAAAAAAAGAGAAATATTAAGATCCGTGCTCCATCGATCTCGTTGGTCACCGCACTCCACCTCCATCACCGCCCACCATCGCACCTCCATCACCGCCGCTTTGCCTCGCTATCGCTGCCTCCGCTCTCTTCTCTCCTCCTCTCTCTTTCTCCTCTCTTTCCTCCCTCCGAGCTCGATATAAACGAGAAAAAAAAAAAATTGCCAAACGATGTCGGTTTGGCATTCGGGGATTCAACTCGCTCAATTTCGAGCTCTCACGATTTTCCAAAACCAAATTGAATTGATGAGTAGCCTCCATTTGAGATGTGGGTTAGTTTTTGACTTTTTAGTTTGGGGTTAAAAAATTTTGTTTGGAATGGATTTTTAGCTTTTTAAACTTTTGTGAGAAAAAGTAAAATGATTATGGTTTGGATATGATATTTTATCTTATTGATTTTTTAGTTTATTTTATTTTTTGTGATTAAAATAGTCAAAAAGATTACGCCAAACCTAGCGTTAATTAGAGCTCACAATCTTTTCTAAACAAATAAAAATAAAAATTGAGCTACAACCTCACACAATTGTCTCAAATAGGGGGTGATTATTTAGTATTCTCGGAGTATAGACACGTAGTGTTCTATAAGGTTTTGATTGGTAGAGAATGGTAGGGGTTTATGATTTATGTTGGGGATGAAGGAACAATATGGGGACTAAGTAATTAGTGATTGGTTTAGAGTATGGTCATATGGTGTTTCGGGGTTATTAAATAATTTCCCCTCAAATAGGGTGAGATATGATTCTATGCATTTAGGATATTTTGAGCAGAGTTATGCTATAGATCTCAAATAATTTAACAAATTTTTTGTTAAATCTTTTACATGCGCGTAGGATCCGCACACATGTGAGTTTGTATGGGTCCCACACTGCATGAAAAATTTGATAAATTATTCGAGATGTATAGCATTTTCCTTTTGAGTGATATGAATTATGTTTTGTAATTTGTTTTATTTTTAACCAATTAGGCCTAGCTTAGTTGGCCACCATGCCTTCTTTAGGGTTTAGTCATAAGGAGGTCATGAGTTCAATTTCCTTGGGATGTGTTTGATTGGGGGGATAAGGAGGGATTATTTATTGTGCGGATTGTAATCTGGGGAAGCATCTAATTCGGTGTTTGTTTTTTTTCTTAATCCGCCAGACGTTGAGTCCGGTCGGACTCCTTATCTCTCATATGGGGATTATACTATCCGGGGGGGCCCAATTTTGGAAGGACTATTTACTGTTGGGATTAGGTAATTAAATGATCATTTTGACCATCTCTACTATTTAATTATATATTATATTTAGTAAAATTTAAATATCTCAATTTAAAAATAAAATAATTTTTTTAACCTTTTATTGATGTTTTATTTTTATTTTTTTAAAATAATTTTTTATAGATATTTTATTTTGAAATTTTGTATATATTTTATTTAATTTCATTATTTAAATTTTAATAGATGTTTTATTTAATTTCATTGTTTAATTATTATTATTTTTAAAAACAAATTTATTTAAAATTTTAATTAAAAAAATAACGTATATTTTTATTGATATTTTATTTATTTAATTTTTTAAAAATAAAATAAAATAAATTTTTATTTAATCTAGCTAAAAATAATTAAAATATTAAAGATATGTTTAATATTGTTATTACTTAATAAACGATTGAAAAAGGGTAAAATAATTTTTTGCTCATTTATCCTATCCAGTCTGTCCAATCAAATATTGGATTCACTAAAAATAATCATTTCTAGACATCTAATCCCATGAGAAAACAAACACATGATACATATCTAATCCAAGTAAATAGTTTGGGGGATTCACAGTTGGAGGATTCAAGTCCGATGTATTCTAATTCCCTTATCCAAATTTATCCTATCAAACACACTCTTAGGGGGTTGAATTAAAGAAGTGCAAGCACTTAGTGTTTTGCCAAGGGTGGGGAGATTTTCTTCAATAGGTGTTAATCTAACAACTAACAACTAACATTTGCTGATAAAAAAAAAAAATTATGTTTCGTAATTTACTAGTGTTCATATTCATTATTTTTTTAAGGAAAAATGGTTGAGAGCACTAAAAGTGGTGTTCTAATAGCACCACTAATGATGTGGCAGTGAGAGCCCACTGTCTATGTTTTTTTTTTTTTTTTTTTTTTTTTGTGTTAATACTCTTAATGCATTAGTACTATTAATGATTTTTTTTTAATGGTATGAATCATTATTGTTTTTTTAAGTGATAGAAATTGTAAGTACATCAGCTTCGATTGACAAAGTCTCTCAGCATATTAAAGTCGTCTTGGCATCTCTCAGTATATTAAAATATTTATTTTTTAATATCAATTGGTATATTAATTAGTATATTAACAGATGATGTTGTATAATTTTAGAAATTTAGATATTTATAATTTGTGTAATGGGTGAGATCTGACATGGATAGGCCCATAAGAACCACGGCCCATAGTGGACAAACCCAAGCCCACCATTTATATCCCATTGCATAACCCAGGTAGCAAAATCCAAGACAGCTGGAGGCCAACTAAGCATAGAAGGCCAATGATACTCGGACACATGGCGTGCAAACAAAGCACGCCACAGACAAAGATCCGCAGTTATTGCCACAACACATCACCATTAATGCAAATTTCATCACAAAGATTTATTGCGATAACACCTTTCGCCGAATGGCACCTCTCACCTCAACAAGGTAAACCACTAAGACAAGCTTTCAAGGAAGGTCGAACGGCAGAGACAAAGGAAATGATTACCAAAGCATATAAGCAAAGTGGAAAGACAAGAAGAAGGTTAAGTTTTCCTATCTCTCTCTCTCTACATCATCTATTTCCTTCTAATTCACACACCTGAGGGTTCACGGGACTACCCCATTCCCTTGAACTTGTTTGCGTGTTATCCAAAGGGCTTGAGGAGCTTGGATCGGTCTAGTCCATTCACCGTAACTAATCAGATTATCGGGCTGGCGCCGTCTGTGGGAACTGGTTTGTCTGTACGCCAGTTGTGTTCATTGCCGTCGGAGACCCTGTTTTAGTAACCTTTTCACCTCACTCGTCAAGTGTATGGTCACAACTAGATCCATGGCTTCCCACCATAATGCTGTCGATCATCAAACCGACCCTCCCAATCCAAACAACCCACCACAATACTTCATCGAACTTACTAATAGCATCAACCGTATGGCTGAGTAAAATCAGGTCTTAATAAATGCTCTGCTCCAGAGAAACCTCCACATTCCTCCACCACCACCTCCAGATATCCTGCCCAACCCGGAACGCACTCCCGGCCATACTGCCCCACTACCCAATCCACCCAACTTGGACGGTTTGCAATCTCCCCACCCACATGTAAATCCACCACCCCCAACCCCCACACCCATCGGTTATAGCTCCAAATTCAAGGAGAGGCCAAGAAGATCCAACACTGCCTTCAGGTGGTGACAAAGATCCCGTCTGGGACGCTGAACTCCGAGCCATGAAGCTCCAACTACAAGGGGTTATGCAGAATATCTAGCATAAGCCCTCCACCACTGCAAACTCGCCATTTGTCGCCTCTATCCGAGACAAACCCCTGCCCGCCAAATTCAAAATGCCCACCATTGACTCCTTCGCCAACGCCCAGGGTTCTACATCCGGATTCAACACTGACTGAGGAACTCCGTCGAGCGGACCTAGACCTGATTGAAGAACTTAGGGACACCACTACGGCCGACTAGCCTCATACCAAAGAAAAATGAGAATGCACTACAACCGCAAAGTCCGACCACGAATTCGCCATAGGAGATCTTGTCTTAGTGAGGCCACTCTTGCCACCAAAAATCCGACCGAGGGAAAGTCAAGGCCAAATGGGAGGGACCATACATTGTGAAAGCCCATCCACGTCCGGGCACCTACCGCCTCCAGGATATGGAGGGCCGAGACCTACCCCATCCCTAGAACGCTGAACACCTCAAACGCTACTTTCAATAGGTCATACTTTTGTATTGTCAATTGTTGTACTTTCATTTTTACGCATAATGTAATTCTTGATCATTGTACTACATTTCTCATAGCAACAGTTTTGTCTCTCCGCTACCCTTGTCGTCTCAATCACATTTTTGCTTGCAGAGCACTCAAAAGCCTCACCAATGGCCTGAAAGCACCTCAAATGCCCTCACCAAACTGAAAGACTTCAAATGCCTCGGCCAAACCGAAAGCACTCAAAAGCCTCACCGAGCACTTCAAAGCCTCCGCCATTTAGCACTCAAAGCCTCCGCCAGATCGAAAGACTCAACACCTCACCAGAAAGACTTCAAAAGCCTCACCACTGAAAGCACCTCAAAAGCCTCGGCCAGACTGAGCACTCAAAAGCCTCAGCCAGGCTGAGCATTTCAAAAGCCTCGGCCAGATTGAGCACTTCAAAAGCCTCAGAAAGTCTGAGCACCTCAAATGCCTCGGCCAGATCGAGCACTCAAAAGCCTCACCACTGAAAGACTTCAAAGCCTCCGCCATCAAGACTCAAAAGCCTCGGCAGATCGAGACTCAAATTTCACCAGATCGAGCATTCAAAGCCTCATCCAGATCGAGGCCAAAGCCTCACCAGACCGAGCCACCATTGTCGTCCAGAGCAAGTGACTCGCAATCTAATTCCAGATCCGCCTCGAGATCATCCTATCAATGAAACTACAAAAAGCTGACACTCACACAATCCAAGCCTAGCCACAATCCTCGACCACGCTTACTCACCAAATTCCAAAGATGCTCTCACACACTTCATTTATCGACAGATTATCTTCCCCACCACCCAAATTTACTTCTCAAATTTCTTCTCTATAGGCTTTCAGTGGAACATTTAAGTATTAATCCCATTCAAACCTCATTTCACACAATTTCTCAATTTCAGTCAACCACTCTCATTCTTTGAATATTTTGTACAAGTCCAATCTCACTCTACATGAAGAAATTTCACCAGTTCACTCTTACCCTGCATGACGGAATTTTTAACCCAACTTTGCATGAAGTTTTCACTACAAGTTGACCTAACTCTGCACGAAGTTTTCATTACAAGTTGACCTAACTC
Source organism: Camellia lanceoleosa (assembly GCA_025200525.1). Lineage (NCBI taxonomy): Eukaryota > Viridiplantae > Streptophyta > Magnoliopsida > Ericales > Theaceae > Camellia > Camellia lanceoleosa. The sequence goes on along the minus strand of CM045761.1, from coordinate 182,166,474 downwards.
TGCACGAAGTTTTCATTACAAATTGACCTCTACTCAACATCATCACTAGTTCAAGTTCACTTAAGTTCAAGTTCACTTAGCTCACTTAGCTTAAGTTCACCCTGTCTTGTAGTTCAATTTTTTCATAAGTCCATCACCAGTTTTCATTACAAGCATTTGTCCATTTCAAACGCACCAAACAAACAAACACAGTTAATCACAAGACATAAACGGAGTTTTATTCATTCACAAAATGTGTACATCAGTCTACTACAATACTTCCAAAAAAAAATGTGTATACAAAAACAAAACAACAACTCTTAAAGTACAAAAGTCTTCAATCACTCATCTTCATCGCTGGAGGCGAGATCCGCTTCTTCAACACCCTCATCCAGGGGGGTCTGAGCCACATCATCTTCTCCAATAGTCACACTACTAAGGTCGAGTTCTGGGAACAAATTTCTTCAAATTCTTCTTGAACATTTTCCACCCATCGCCCCAAGATTTCGCCATTTTGTGCTTAGAAACTGGATCACTGAAGCTTATGATGACTTCAGATTCAGCTTTCAACGGCCGCCTTGATGGGCCATTTCTGTGTTCCTCCTTGCTAAACTGGTGGCGACCGTGGCATCGATCACCATCCGAATTCAGCACTTGAATTGGTCAATCACAGAATGTATGACGGGTAGGCACTCTCAGAGGTCGCCCGCCTTCTTTCCTCATCCAACTCTTTCGCAAGGTCGCCTTTCAGAGAAGCCTTGGCCTTCTCACCAGCAATTCCTTTTGCAAGGCCTCCTCTCATCAGCTTGCTCGCCTCTCCACCTCCAACTCCTTCCGAGAACCTCCTTCTCGGGCCGCCTTGGCCCTCCTCGCTTCTAACTCCCCACGGTTGCCTCCTTCTCCTCCTCCACCTTGGCGCTGCTCACCCTCTAACTCCTTTTGCAGAGCCTCAACCTTGGCATCCGCCTCGACCAGCCTCTTCATTGTTGCTCATGGCCTCTTCGCCGCTCCACCGCAATGGCACAGCCTTTGAGACTCCTCCAACTTTTTCTCGCTTCACCACCAACTGAATTGAGCGACACAACCTCAAGGCGGTGTCCTCCAAATTCCAACTTGACTGATTGTAGCTTAGTATGGGCAGGCTTCCACTCAGCGCTCTCCTTCTTCAACTTGGCCAAATTAGCCTTGGCCTCTTCAAATTTTGAGTTTGGCCCCAAATTTCCTCAAAGGGGCTCTTGCTGTAGAAGTTACCTCAATTTGGGCGGAGCATAACCCCCTGAACAGGTCGGCCTCGTTAAATCCAGAGGCCGAGCGCAGAGCCGTTTCTTCTACGATCTTCACCAGACGATCTGCCCCCGCCTTGGCTGGGATCTCTTCCCCTTCCAACCTTCCAAATAAATACAACAGGTAAATGGCTACACCTGTTAACTCCTCTTTCAGGTGCAAGCCCCTTTGGTCTGCTTTCTCCCACTCTACAGCCCCAATGACCTAACTCCTACTTGCATCGCTAGCGACCTCCACAGCCTCCAAGGTGGGGTGACCCCTACCACTTCGGGTGTCCCCGACTGTGGGGTCTCCCCACCACAACCTGGGTCTCCTTCATCTTCTTGGGCCCCGACTCTCGCAACCCCTTCCGAGGCACTTCTTTCTTCTTCTTCCTCTTCGAGCTTCTCCTTTTCCCGGCCTTCTCCTTCACCGGATCCACAGGACCTTCACTACAAAAGTACTGAGTCCTTCCTCCCAATGCTTTGGCCGTGGTCGGATCCTCTCCTTCACAATCGGTTGCACCGCCGGCCATCCTCGCTTTCTTAACTTGTGTGGCTTTGGCAAGGATGGCTTGATCCTCCGCCTCATGTGCTTTCCTCCTCGCTTCCAAATTTCGGCCAAGATCCTCACCGATTCATTGGGGCAATACGCTGAAACAACTGAGACGACCGAACAAGGTCGTCCCATCCGTATTCTCTTTCTCTCCACTCCTTCACCCTCTTCACCCTTTCTCACCTCCGCCTTCCTTGCCTCCATTGACTGTGGGCACCTTCCAGATGGTCCGGCCAAGCCCCCATTGGCGTAAACGAAACCACCGTGCTCCCCATCCATTGATCGACGCTATGTTACCGCCACCAACCCCTTCCCCATTATCGCTTGGTGACCCACGCTTTGCGCCTGCGCCTTGTAATAGGTAAAGAACTCTTCCACCGACATCGCCTCCTCCATTTGCCTTCGCCATGCACTTGCACAAGCCAAAGAAGATTTTCCACGATTGGGCATTAGTTGCCTGGCGCCACCTCCACATAGTTGAGCACATCCACCACTATTTGCGGAGTGGCAATTTCAAACCGCCTTCGCCGCTTCCTCATAAAGGAGAACTCCCTGCTTGATGTCGATGGCTTTCCGTCGACGTTAAGAATAACTCCACCTCTAATGGACCGTATTTCTCGCGAATAGCCTCCAACTCCGCCCCAATTATTGTCGACTTGTTTGGTTTCAGTGTTAATGATCAGTTCGCCTAACTGATAGGTTTCGGAGCTGCAATCATGGTGGAACCATGGAAGTGTATCGCCGGTCCTCCCACCCTCTCTGTTTTGTACTTTGGTGCTAATTCCACTGCATCATCATCTTCCAAAGGATCCACCTCACACCGGTTCCTTCGTGCCATCTCTGAGGTATGTCTGCAAATCGCTTCTGATGCAGGCGCTAGGAAGTTGAAGAAATGCTCCAATGGTGTATCGCGAGCAACAAATGGGGTAAGACTTGGAATGTTTTGGTTCTTTGAACACAGATAGGTGAATCGAATAATCCCAAAAGCCCACTTGCCATCAGATTCCAAGGATCCAAATTAATTTTCGCCATTGAAAACTTTTCAAATTATCCGCCAAAACCGCTTTTTTCAACCCCATAATGACCTATCGTTTCATTTTACTCCAACGCCTCACTTCCCAACCACGATCCCGACACGGTATGGTCCCGATACACTAACTCGCCTTATCTTGTCTTTTTCCACTTCAAATCATCATGTGGCACACCGCCTTGAGCCTCGGCACTCAAGACTTCACTCTGCCCAAGACTCCACTCGACCACCATGGTCGGCACTTCTCCACTCGGCCACTGTCAAGGACAAGATCTCCGCAGGCCACACCATGGTCGGCACTCCTCCGCTGCCACCTCGGTCGGCACACCTCATGGTCACTTCTACTCGACCCACCAAGCTTAGTCACCCTTGCCGGCCAGTACCATCTCCCTTACTACTATTCCCTTCGTTGGACTTAAGCTGCACTCGGGAATGGGGGACTACTGACATGGATAGGCTCATAAGAACCACGGCCCATAGTGGACAAACCCAAGCCCACCATTTATATCCCATTGCATAACCCGGGTAGCAAAATCCAAGACAGCTGGAGGCCAACTGAGCATAGAAGGCCAATGATACTTTGGACACATGGCAAGTGCAAGTTATGTCAAGCCATGTCACAAAGATCTCGCAGTTATTGCCACAACACATCACCATTAATGCAAATTCATCACAAAGATTTATTATGACAACACCTCTTAGTCGAATGGCACCTCCTCACCTCAACAAGGTAAACCACGCACAAGCTTTCAGGAAGGTCAGAACGGCAGAGACAGTGAAATGATTACCAAAGGATATAAGCAAAGTGGGAAGACAAGAAGAAGGTTAAGTTTTCCTATCTCTCTCTCCCTCTCTCTCTACATCATTTATTTCCCTTCTAATTCATTAACCGAGGGTTCACCGGGACTACCCTGCTTCCGCTGAACTTGTTTGCGTGTTATCCAAAGGCTTGAGGAGCTTGGATCGTCTAGTCCATTCACCGTAATCTAATCAGATCATCAAGATCAATAATAATATTATAACATATATTGATACACTAATTAATACATGTAACACTCCAAATATTTTTATATATTACACAAAGGTAAACAACTAACCTAGATAAAAATAATGTGGAAAACTATTCGCCTTCCGCCCTCGGTAATTCTTGGACCTTTAGTAATGTAATCGTAAGGCATACTAATGTGAATCAAGATCCTCTCTTTATTCTCTCTTTTGACTCTTTACTTATTGGGTAATTAGGCTTATTTTTTAGCTCAATTTCGATAATTCGAACCGTTTACATTTTAAGATTTATTAAGTATATCATACTTATAAAAAATCAAGTTGATCGGATATCAAAAATTATGTGTTTAGATCATCGAACTAAAAAATTATTTTTTAAAAAAATTTAATAAACAGTTTTCGGAACACATACTTTCTGATATCCGATCAACTTGATTTTTTACAGGTATGATATACTCAATAAATCTTAAAATGTGAACAGTTCGAATCACCGAAATTATGCCCAAAAGTATGCCTAATGGCCCAGCAAGTACGGAGGCAAGGAAAGAAATCAAGAAGAGAATCCTGATTACCGATGCATACATACTAGGCATGTCAATAGTTTAGGTTTACAGCCATGATACATAACTCTAATACTATAACTCTAAGTGGGGCTCTTGTGAACAAAGAGAGATAAAGAGAGGAGCGTGGACCCCACTTTTACATGGGTACTCTCCACATCATTAATTCTATACTAGAACTCTCAAATTAGAACTCTTATACATTATTCTTATGTTTAAATCGAATTTGATCTAAAAGAGAAGTGATTTAGAGCTCTACTGATTGTGGCATCCACCAAAAAACAAAAAAACAAAAAAACAAAAAAAAGGCCCAAACATCACATTAGATAGTGGAGCTCACAGTTTAGAGCTCCTCTAGAGCTCACAATTTAAAGCACTCAATCATTTTGCGATCTGAAATATCCAGATGTGTTTGATAAATTCAAGGGTAAACTATCAATAGGTCTCAATAGTTGGACTTATTAAAGATAAGTCTTAATAAAATTGTTGTTAAAAATAATTTTTTATGATGATTTTTTGCATGTCGCTAAAAATTAATAATTAGCGATTTTTTTTTTTTTTGTCACAGTTTTTATAAATTGTCAATAAAATTTATAATTAAGAAAGTTTTTCTGTGACGAATTTTGTAAACTGTCGTTGAAATTTGAAAATTAGTGACTTTTTTTTGTGATGCTTTTTTTAAACAGCCGTTAAAATTTATAATTAGTGACATTTTTTGTGACAATTTTTTTAAATTGTTGCTAAAAATTAACAATTAGTGACATTTTTTAATAGTATTTGATGAAAAAAAATCATTAATTATCATAAAACCTATTGCATAATAAATCTACCTATTAGGACATGCACGTAAGTTGTTTTAAATTCAATCCATTTGCCCAATTTAATCCTATCATCTGATTGATTTTAAACTAAGTAGATTTGGATAAATCCGATCTGAAAATTAATATTATGTGATAATACAGTTCGTTCTTGGTAGATGGGTCGGACTGATCCAAGTTTTTCGAGCTTAGGTCCAAATGGTCAAGCCCACCAAGTAACCTGCAAACAAGTTCAACGGGAAACGGGGTAGTCCCCCAGTGAACCCTCCGACGAGTAAATTAGTAGAGGAAGTAGAGAATGTAGAGAGAGAGAGATGGGAGATAGAAAGCTTAACCTTCTTTTTGTCTTCAACGTTTGCTTATATCCTTTGGTAATCATTTCGCTGTCTCTTCCGACCTGCCCTCCTCGCCGAAAGTTTATGCTGTAGCTTACCTTGTTTAGGGTAAGGGGGTCCTGTTCCGACGGGGAGGTGTTGTCGTAATAAATGCTGTGATGGACTGCATTAATGGTGATGTGCAGTGGCAATAACTTTGCAGATCTTTGTCTGCTGATGTGGCTCGTCCTTCACCTGCCATGTGTCTGAATGCCATTGGCTCTTTATGCCATGTTGGAATCCAGCTGTTCTGGACTTCATCGGCTGGGTTATGTATTGGGCTCTAATTGATGGGCCTGGGTTGTTTATAGTGGTTCATGGCCTTTGTGGGCCTGTCCCTGTCAGTAGTCTCCCATTCCCGAGTGCAGCTTCAGTCCAACGAAGGGAATATTTATGAGGAAGATGAGTCCGACCGGGATAGACGGCCGAGTTGGTAGACCGAGCGTGAGGTGCTCCGACCACAGAGGGGATCACCAGAGGCCGACCAGAGGTACGCCGATCGGGCCAAGGCCGAGGAAGGGCCGATCATGGTGAGGGGCGATCAGGCGTGAAGGCCGAGCAACAGGCCGACTGTGGAAGGCGATCGCCAAGACCGAGCGGAGGGGCGCGAGGCTCAAGAGGCGGCGTGTCAAGTGATGATTTGAAGTGGAAAAGATAGGGTAAGGGGAGGAGACAGTGCATCGTGGTCGTACACGTAGCAATATCTTTTGGGGGAGAGGTTAGGCGTTGGAGCAAAAATGAAACGATAAGTCATTATGTGTGTTGAAAAGGCAGTTTTGGTGGATGATTTGAAAAGTTTTCAAACTGACAAAAATTAATTGGGATCCTTGGAATACGGGCAAACCGTGGACTTTTGGCATCATTCGGTTCACCTACTTGTTTACAAAAACTCAAAACATTCCAAGTGTTAACGCCTTCATTGCTCACGATACACCGTTGCAACACTTTTTTAATTTCCTTGCACCTGCGTCAGAAGTGATTCGCAAACATACCATAAATACAGTTCGTTCTTGGTGGATGGGTCGGACTGGTCCAAGTTCTTCAAGCTTACGTCCAAATGGTCAAGCCCACCAAGTAACTCGCAAACAAGTTCAACGGGAACGGTAGTCCCTCAAAGGAACCCTTCACGAACAAATTAGTAGAGGAAGTAGAGAATGTAGAGAGAGAGATGGGAGATAGAAAGCTTAACCTTCTTCTTGTCTTCAACGTTTGCTTATATCATTTGATAATCATTTCGCTGTCTCTTCTGACCTGCCCTCCTCGCCGAAAGTCTATGCTGTAACTTACCTTGTTCAGGGTAAGGGGGTTCTGTTCCGACGGGGAGGTATTGTCGTAATAAATGCTGTGATGAGTCATTAATGGTGATGTATGAGGACAATAACTTTGCAGATCTTTGTCCGCCGATGTGGCTCGCCCTTCACCGCCATGTGTCCGAATGCCATTGGCTCTTTATGCTATGTTGGAATCCAAATTGCTCGACTTTATCGGTCAAGGGTTATGTATTGGGCTCCAATTGATGGGTTTGGGTTGTTTAAAGTGGTTCATGGCCTTTGTGGGCCTGTCCATGTCATTATGAATAACAAAAGTAGTGTTTTACATGATTAATCCACTATAATGAACCAAAAGGTTTACTGGTTGTGTGTTTTGTTTTAAGAGGAATCAATCATCCTTCAAAGGTTTTGTTTTTAGTTTGGATAAACCGAAAGAAAAATTACAAAGCTTCAAAGATTAAGTAAAGATACTAAGGCCTGCTTTGGGGATCGCAATTAGCTAATTAGCAAAAGATACTTTTAGCCAAAAAGCCAACAACTCATACCAAAAAGTCAAAGATTCTCTTTTTTTCTCTACTTTTGCACATCAGAATTAGCCAAAAAGTCATCCCAAACATACAAGTTTTTTTTACCTACCTTTTTAGCCAATTAGCCAAAAAGTTACTAAATTAGCCTGTTCCCAAACGAGGCCTAAAGCAGGAGGAACATCTTTGATCCAAACTGAAAATCCACGTCCATGTTTTGCCATGCAAGCCAAACCATGAGCAATCTGGTTGTGTTTGGGATATGAATATTGGTGTAAGTATGTCACAATAAAAATAATTTTGTTTGAAATTATTGCGAATATAGGTTTAAGTATATTACAATATATATGTATATATATATATAGAAGAATGAATTCGGGTTTATGAATCAAACATCATCAAAATAAGGTGGATTCAGATTTGGATTGGCCATTTTTTGAATGTTTAATTTGGATTTGGCTAATCTGGTCAAAATTTGTTCGGTTGACAGTCCTGTTAGATAGCGAGAGATCTTTTAAAATAGTTTGCGGTGGTGTGTTGGTGTGAGTTAGAGCATTGAATTAGTTCAGACTTGACTATTGAGAAATCACCAACTTGAATTAATAGTGTTAATACCTCATCTATTCCAACTAGGATCTACTAAACATTACAAGTATGGTATTCACCGTTTTAAAAGGGGAAAAAAAAAAAAAAATCAGGGAGGGATGATAAACAAGAATTGAACAAATACAAACTTGAAGAAGAAGAAGAAGAAGAGAGGCTATTAATGGCCAGGACCTCTTTTGCTGGGCCCAGAAGCCAATTTGAAACCCAAGCTCCTTATTATCGAAAACCACTGCCACTCGAGTTGGTGGAGGAGAAAGCAAATGAAGCCACGCCCGTAGACTTAGCTCGGTCAACTTGTTCAGTAATTAAGGCATCCATTGCCGCTTGAAGAGCTCGACAATTGACAACACTGAAATGTGTGCCCATTAACAGGACCATGACACACAACACAAGACAGAGACTCTTCATTGATGATGTTGATGCTATCTTCTTTCTCATTTCCATCACTCTCTGGTTCTTCTGTATGTTGTTACTTTGGGAAAAGACTCTTCAAACTATGAAGTTGTTAATGAAGCAACACATGAGCAAGAACTACTCTTATATAGAGATAAAGGGTTTGTTTGGGGACGGTGAAGGGCTTTTGGAATGGGACCCATATCAAGAATATGACTTAGCCTTGCATTTGTAAATTGTGTAGCAATTTCGGAGGGCTGAGGACCAAGTTGGTTGGTGAGGCTGGAGGAGAGAGAGGGTTTTACTTTGGGAATGTTTGGGCTGTTGTTTGAATTTGACTTTTAGTAACCAGACATGCATGCATACATATATGCCACACACTAGTATAGTATGTGTAAAATGAAGCAATAAAAATGAAGTGAGCTTACAACTACACAGTAATTTGAGTCGTTGGTTTGTGTTTTTTATGGTTCATGTTCAACCCAGAAGGCTTCACACGTAATTGGATCCAAACTAGCGTGTGTTTACGTCTGTTACGCGTTTGTCTCCTTTTGTATGCGAAAGTGTACAAATGTATTTCATATCCTTTAAAGTCAATTCAAAGTTTATGTAATCGAATTTTTTTTTTTTTCTTAGTCTCAATTGATTTTAAATTTTATGTTTTTAATAATTCTAATATTATATTAGAATTAGTTCATTTTTTATTTTCTGGACAATTTTTTGTCTACTTTTTTTCTTTTTGCTTTTTTTTTTTTTTGGTTTGGTAAATGTGTAACATTGCTCCTTCACATTATGTCCTTAAATTTCCATGAAGCAACAATACCAATAAGAATGTGACAGCTATAAGGTACGGTGCAGGGTGGCATAACAAAAGCTGTTCACACCATTTTTGGTCCTTTTGGTTGTGTCATCATGTGTGCGTCTTGTGTGTGTTTTTTCTTGTAAAAGGCTGTCGTTTGAAGTGTATCCCTTCCTCAGAGTCCAAGACGGTGCATATTTAACAACTCAAAGGGCACAACCCAAACCTACAGAGACACCCTTACGCTTCGTTTAGAAAGTCATAGTTTGGGTTTTTTTTTTTTTTTTAAGTCATAAAAAATAAAATAGGTTATTTTAACCATAACAAACAAAACATCACATCCAATCCATAATCATTACATTCTTCTCTTACAAAAAAAACTCAAAAAACCAAAAAATCCTTCACAAACCAAACTTTTAAGCCCAGGCTAAAATAGCCAAAAAAGTCAAAAAGTCAAGAAGCCAACCCACTTCCCAAATGGGGGCTTAGTCCTCTGCGTTTAGGACTTGGGTTGTTACTCCGCTTGAGAATTAATTATTTTAATTGATTTTTTATTTTTTATGAATAGACATACATGTTATATAGGACTAAGCAAGGAATTAGTAAAATTTATAATTTGATCTGGTTCAGTTTAATCTGGTAGATTTGGATTGATTTTTTGAATTCGTGGTTCGGTTCTAGATTGAAAAATTAAAAATCCGTAGTCCATGGATTGGTTTCAGATTGGAACCGATTCAGACCATATATAAATAACCTATATTTATATTACACACTTTCTCGCATAGTATCTTATCTTATTTCATATAAAACTTAAATCCAAATTTTAACTCGCATACTATCTTCTTTTATTACTTTTGTTTATTAGTTTTTTGTTTAAATTTTTAATGACCTAAATACTTATGGTGAAACCAGTTTTCTTATAATTGTTTCAATTCTAAAATAGTATGTCACTATTATAGAAATACATGTTGCTATTATGGAACTAATATGATGTTATGTTTATATTTTTATGGAATTAAAATGTTATATATTTTTTTGTTATTTAATTATGTGAATCTGTGGTCCTAAACCAATCAAATCCTTATTTAAATGGACTAGTTCATATTGATTTTACGATTTAAACGGATTAAATTGGTTCCAATTTTTTAAGAACTGTAAATAATAAATTGATTTTGGTTTTATCCCAATCCAAATCAATCCAAACCGTGCTTATCGCTATTGTTATAGTGACTTTTTTAATTACAAATCATATTGCCAAACTATATTTGAGTCTCAATTTTTTGGCAAGGAAAAGCCAAACTATATTTGTTATATTTTTTCAAAAAGTATATTCTAAAAAACGAAGAAAAAGTTATATTTTGTAAAAAATTCATATATAATTTATCATTAGAGCAATACAAATGTCACGCTTGATGAATTTTTTGTTTTAAAGTGATAAGTTCACAATGTAATTACATCATTTTATATACTCTTTTCGTTTCAAATATTAGTCTCTTATTTTATTTTTTATTGTTCCAAAATATTAGTCTATTTTTAAAAATGAAGAAATAAAATAATATGAATTTACTATTTTGCACTTCTTTCGAATTTATTAATAATACAAAAAGTACAATTATGACAATTGATATTCTCAAAAAAAATGTATTATTAAAGGGTAATTTTAAAAAATTAATATTTTTAAAATATAATAATTGTACTATTTAAAAAAATTAAATTCCTCCTGGAGAGATCATTATTTTGGGAAGAAAGGAGTAAGTTTTTTGCTTTTGAGTTCACATGACATTATTCTTAAACTAATCCCAAAGGAAGAAGTATTGCATATTGAATTGAACATCAAGTAAGTTGGCTTTTCAGCCCATGTGTCGGCATGCATGCGCATGTCTGGGCTTAAGAATTGTATGATTTTGATGTGTTCTTCAAATTCAAGATCTAAATAGTTATTAAGGGATTGTTTGGGATGAACTAAATAAGTGTATTTTTTGTCTTTTTATGAAAAGATGTGTAAAAAAATAGAATAGTGATGTGATGAAAAAAAATAAAAAGATGAATTATTTTAGAGTTGCCAAACTTAATATATATTTTTTGTGTATTAGAAATCGTAGCATATGTATGTGTGGAGTTTTTTTTATAACAAAACTTGAGTACTTAGTGGGTGTTTGGGAAGTGAGTTTTTATGTAGATTTTAGTAGATGTGGGTTTTTATGAGATAAAAAATTTTTAGTGTTTGAGAAAATAGTTGGGTTTTTATGTAGTTGGATGTGATGTTTGTGAGAGAAAAAATGAAATAATTATGGGATTGGATGTGATATTTTGTTTGGATGTGTTTTTTTTAGTTTTGCAAAACTTTTGTCTTTTAATGAAAAAAATGAGAAAAAAATTTGGAAACAAAATTCCCAAACACCACTTTGACTAACTATTCTAATCTCAATTGATTTTGTTTATAAAACCTTTTTTTTTTTCTTTTTTTTTCTTTTTTTGTTCATAAAACTTCATTCCTCTATAATTGCATTTTTTTTCACGACAATGCTACGTAGTTCAAATTTTATGGCTCAAAAGTGATTCAAATGGTCAAAACGACGTCGTTTTGAGTACAAAACGACATAAAAAAAAACGAAACGACGTTTTTTTTGAAATTCATTCAACTTTTTTACCAATAAAAAAATTTGAGCATTTTTTTTTTTTTTTTTTTTTCAACTCAAAGGCTACTTCTCATGTATTCAAGTCAAACACTCAACATGATGACATGAAAATGTCATTTCTAGCAATATGGGTACAAAACACTATTCACATAGATTGACTTTTTTTTTTTTTTTTTTTATTCATATATATAGATTGACTTTGAAACACAGGCAGCTCACTATACCTGACTTTACATAATCATAGTTACATAGTCAATTTGAATTTTTTTTTTTGTAAAAAGAAAAAAAGAAAAAAAAAAAAAGTCAATTTGAATGTACCCAGACATGTGATAATTCTCCGCAGGATTTTCCCACAAGCCAAACAGATGGTCGGTATAAGAGAGAATCGGGACAAAATAAAAATAAAATAAAATAAGAACAAGTGGATAAAAAAAACAACAATGCTAGGTAGTTAAAAATTTTGTGGCTCAAATGGCTCAAATCACTTAAAACGACATCGTTTTGAATGTAAATGAGTGTAAAACGACGTCGTTTTGACATATTTGAGTCATTTGAGTTACAAAATTTTGAGTTACCAAATATTTTCTTTAAAAAAATAAAAACTTTTTGGGACAAAATGCAATTTACATCATTCCATTTTCTCTTCAAACTGTCAACCAAATGATGTTCCATAATAGTTCTACAGACTTGCACGTAGAGTAGTATTCTGCGGGTGTGCCTCCTTCAAATTTTAAACCAACTTATTAATCCTGTTTATAGTTTTAGCAATGATGGGTAGTTCGAAAATTTATTGTTCGAATGGCTCGAAACACCTAAAACAATGTTATTTTGAGTGTAAAACAACATCGTTTTAACACATTCGAGCCATTCGAGCCACACAAATTCGGCCTACCAAACATTTTTATGATAGTTTTTATTTTAAATTTTTGTATCAGAGTGTTTAGTATAATTTTTTTCTATAACTTCTGATTTGAAAATATCTTAAATAATTAAAGAAAAATTATTATTGAAAAGCAAAAAAAAAAAAGAAAAAGAAAGTACTTTTAGTTTCTAATTTTTAATTAACTTGTAAGAAGATGCACTAAAAAAGGCCATTAACAATCTCATTTGGGCATGACGGTCGCTCCTCACAATCCATGACAGTGTTGATTGTGAGCCTTAATTAGGAAAATTATCTGACATTCCTAGATTATTAGATGGCATGTGCACAATGAGGGCGCACAAAAGAAAATGAATAGGTCTGGTGCGGGCTCATCACTTAATGCCTCAAATTTTCAAAGGTCCCAAAATTATATTATTTGTCAAAAGGTTCCGATAAAGAAAATATTTCCTTGTATAAAGGCCCACAAAATTTTCAGAAAAAAATAATAAAATTTCTACCGCCAAAGGCTCACAAAATAAAAACTTACTATGACTCCGAATAATAAATGCTTAATAAAATACTCATTGTCTAAAAGGCCCAGCAAAAGGGGTAAAGAAAAAAATGTTCCTACATAAGAGGCTCAACAACATAAACCCTCTTTGTCTAAAGGTTCCCAATAATAAAGACTACTACATCTTAATTAATAGAATAGATATGCAAACAAAACAAATGTTGAAATAAAAAATTACCATGTAGAAAGATAATAATTCCTATTTAAATATAAAGACCCCATTTGAAATTTAGTCTAATGTTCCAAGAATATTGAGCCACCCTCTATAAGACAAGAAGTTATTGGTTGGTCTTGGGATACTGCTAAGTGATGCCCCAATAATATTGTGATTGATGGAAAGGATGCGGCTCACAAATTTGTATTATTTAATTGGGGAACATGAGGGTGCATGGTAAATTGTGATTAGTGAGAGATATGGTCACGTGACGCCTTAGACTAACTAATAATTTTTCCTATAAGACTAACTTTATTTCGTACTTAACCAAGATGGGTTAAATCAGTCCATCTCATCTCATTTTTAGCTTTCTTATTTATTTGAGTGCACCATAACCAATGGTAATTTTATTTGGATTGCTTATTATGGGTGCAGCCCACATCACTCTATGAGAGTACCATATTCCACCTTATAAGTTAACTAACTCATTCTATCTAGCACAAGATTTTTTCTTAAGGGAAGAATAAAACTGTGAGGGTATGCCCAAAGTCAGCTAGGGGCCTATGTAGGTGCATTCCACATCGCTCTGTGAGAGTATCACATTTCACTTTATAAGCTGACTAACTCCTAACTAGCACAAAACCTTTTCTTAAGGGAAGAACAAAACTATAAGGGTAAGCTTCACTTTATAAGCTAACTAACTTATAAGCTTACTGACTTCTAACTAGCACAAAATCTTTTCTTAAGGAAAGAACAAAATCGTGATGGTACGTTTCACTTTATAAGCTGACTAACTCTTAACTAGCACAAGACCTTTTCTTAAGGGAAGAACAAAACCGTGAGGGTACGCTTCACTTTATAAGCTGACTTACTCCTAACTAGCACAAGACCTTTTCTTAAGGAAAGAAAAAAACCGTAAGGGTGTGCCCAAGGCCGACAATATTGTGCTGGTGGGGGGTTGACTCCTTTATTTGGCACCATCTGTGGGAATTTCCTTTTAAGGAAGCCAGTCAACTGGGGGTCCTATGTGGGTACATCCCATATCTCTCACTCCTTTTAACTAGCACAAGGCCTTTTCTTAAGGAAAGAACAAAACTGTGAGAGTACGCCAAAAGTAGATAATATTGTGCTAATGGGAGGGGTTGACTCCTTCATTTGGCGTCGTCTGTGTGAGAGTACCACATTTAAAACAGCGAGGGTGCTGTCACGACCCAAACCCGCCCCTATAGGTTTAGCATCAGAATCGCCAAGAATCCGTGATTACCAAGGCCTGCTAATGAAGAAGACAAGATATTGAGTATAGGGGCATGGCGGAAGCCAAAGCGATTAAACAATGTCCAATGGTAGTGACGATCAGATGCAAAAAGACTTTTCATAATATATACACATTCAGAACAAACAGTATGTACATACATCATTTACGGGCATATAGGCTAGGGACTAAATCCCTACCATAACAGTACAGCAACAGTATTGTTCAGTCTTTACAGTATTACAAAAACAGACACAAATGGGGAGAACTAAAACACCCCAACACAGCCTTGGCTTGAACAGTTCTAGAACCTCGAGGTGAGGCACAAAGGTTGGCTTGACAAAACAGTGCTTAGCCTGACGCCCCTAGCAGCGGTCCGGTGCCTGAACAACTACATATATATATGAGCAGTGAACTAAAGCCCAGTGAATAACATAATGCGTAAAGAGGTTAAGAATGAATGCCCTTTCAGTATTAAAAACAGTCAATTGATTCAGTATATCAGTCATAACAGTCATATGTGGTACATCCATTAGCAGAACAGTACAGTAAACAGTAGATCTTGAAAGAGTGAGCAGTCAATGATGGCCATCATAGTAGTAAACAGAAGTTCCAAGATATGAACTAACAGAGATCTTTGTAACATTAGCAATAACAGTAACAGTAACAGTAGTTACTATGGATGCCACAATACAGTTCAGAATAGAGGACATACATTCATTCAGTTAACAGTATCAATTCAGGAACAATACAGTTTAACCATTTAGAAGATAATCATTATTGAACATATCTTTACAACATTGCTACTCACAGAGTTCTGGGCTACAGATAAGCTAAAGCGTCTCCGGATGCCAACCGTACACAGTTACAGAGTGAACACACACTAAGCTACACAGTTGGGAAAATAATAACTTAATCCCTAATTTGCCTCGGTGTGGTTCTACATCAATATCCTCATTAAGATGCCTTAAACTAGGCCTAAGAGTACCTAGAATGAAATGAGGATGCAAAGGTGCACTTTAAAAACATTTTCAGAATTTTCAGAAAAACAGGGTCCCACTCGAGCGTGGCTTACCTCGCTCGAGCGGACATGCAGACAAAGGTTCTCGCCGGCGTCACTTCCGCCGAGCGGATCGTGAAACATGGCAAAAGTATCGATGTGTGAAAATCACGCCGATGGCGCCGACACTCGCCGGCGTGTGACACAAGTCCCCGCCGGCGTGCATTTCGCTCACCGGATCAGAACAATGCAAAGTGCTGGGAGCACGTATTTCACGCTCGAGCGCCAATTTTCCTGCTTGAGCGTGAGTCCAAATTCTGAAAATTCCAGATTTAAATCTCAAGCTCAAAACCAAGTTTAAATGCACCAAATTTTATCCTCTCGAGCTAATTTTCTGGAAAACTCTTCAAAACTCATAATATAACATGTTTCAAAGCTCAATTTGTAAAATCAAAGCCCCAAAGGAAGATCAATTAAATCCAATTTCAAACTTAATTTCATGAACATGATGTAAAACATAACATGTATGAATTTAAACTAATTCAAAGCTTTAATCACTTGCTCAAATGAGCCAATCCTTTCAAAAACATGAGGAATTCATGAACTAGAACTATAATATGAACATGCATGTACAATTTCATGGACAAAAATCCTCAAAACTCAAGAATGGTAACATGCATGCATGAATTCCTACTCAATTCAATGTATTAAGCTAATTTTGACTCCAATCTTCAATATAACAAGAATCAAGCAAGAACTAACTCAAAGACAAGTTTAAGAATGTGGATTTTCTACCTTAGACCTTGATTATCAAGTGTAGAAGCTCAATTATGAAATCAACATTCAATCTTTTTAATTCACCAAGCAAATCACAAGATGGAACTCAAATTCTCTCCCTCTCTCCCTCTCCCCTCTCTTGGTCGGTTAAGGGTCTCAAAATGAGATGATCAAAATGATGCCAAGATGAAATAAACCAAGCCTCAAATGTTTGGTGTAGTGGTCCACTAATAGGGTAAGGTTGTAAATAATGCAACTTGTGTAATTTAACTTATTTTAATCTATTTAATCATACCAAATCACATTTCAAATAAATATGCCATAAAATCACATAAATTATAATTAACACATATCACTAATCAATTTCAGATTCGGTCGCCGATAAGACCTTCAATTTGCAGTTTAAAACATAAAACATGATCAGATAGTTTAATAGTCGAACAGATAGAAATGCATTTAAACTAGTACATTCAGTCAGTCAGTTCAGTATGTCAGTCGATTCAATTACTTATCATAATTAGTCTCAGTTTAGCAGTAATCAGTGGCTAATCGGTAAACAGTGGTGAGGGTTGTCACAGTCTCCCCTTCTTAAAAAGAGTTTGGTCCTCCAAACTCGAATTACCTTCATTCTGGAAGAAAACAAAATTCAGTGGAAATAGTTCAGGATATCTCTTCAACCTATCATCTTCCCTTTCCCAAGTGGCATAGACGCCACCATGGTTTTGCCAGTCAACTTTCACTAACAGAATCTCTTTGTTTCTCAACTTCTTGATCCGTCTGTTTACATTCTGAATAGGCCGTTCCTTGTAAGTGTAGTCATCACTCAGCACTACATGAGTAGGCTCAATCACATGGAAAGGATACCGGAAGTAGTCCCTCAACATAGAAATGTGGAACACGTTATGCATATGGTCCATTTTAGGAGAAAGCGCTACTTGATACGCCACGGGATTGATTTTCTCGATAATCTCATACGGTCCGAAATATCTCGGCACTAGCTTACCTTTAACCCCAAAACGGGTCTGCCCTTTCATCGGTGTCACTTTCACAAAAACGTGATCACCTACTTCATATTCTATGTCTCGCCTTCTGACATCCGCAAAACTTTTCTGTCGGCTCTGTGCGGTTTTCAGTCTTTGTTGGATCAATTTCACTTTTTCTGTAGTTTCATATACAATCTCAGGCCCAAGCAAAGGCCTATGTCCAACTTCTGCCCAGCAAATCGGAGATCGACATTTTCTGCCATACAATGCCTCGAAAGGCGCCATATCAATACTTGAGGGATAGCTATTGTTGTAGGCGAATTCAACCAATGGCAAATGGCTTTCCCAATTTCCCTGAAAATCAAGGACACACATTCTCAGTAAGTCTTCCAGAGTCTGGATGGTCCTTTTTGACTGGCCATCTATCTGAGGATAGTATGCACTACTCAGTCTCAGTTCAGTACCCAATGCTGTCTGTAGGCTTTGCCAGAATCTCGATGTAAATTTCGAGTCCCTATCAGAAACAATAGACAGAGGCACTCCATGCAGTCTAACAATCTCATCAATATAGAGTATAGCCAATTTGTCCGCATTATAAATTGTTTTGACAGGTAAGAAGTGAGCAGATTTAGTCAGTCTATCAACTATAACCCAAATTGAGTCCATACCTTTACTGGAGCGAGGCAAACCGACAATGAAATCATGGTGATATGTTCTCATTTCCATTTCGGTATCGGTAAGGGCTGCAATAAGCCTGCGGGTCGTTGATGTTCGGCTTTGACTTGTTGGCAATGAAGACATTTCAATACAAAATCAGCAATTTCCTTCTTCATTCCCGGCCACCAGAAATTTAGTTTCAAATCTTGGTACATTTTTGTATTCCCTGGATAGATAGACAGTTTTGAATTGTGGCCCTCTTGCAGAATTCTTCTTTTCAGTTCAGAATCATTCGGTACACATAATCTTCCCTGAAATTTCAGTAAATTATTCTCAAATTTCAAATCCGGCCTCGGTTTAGATTATCGTTCATCGATGATCTTCTTCAAGAGGTCATCCTGTTGCTACCTCTCTTTAATCTCTTCAATCAGTGCTGGCTGAGCAGAAATAGCAGCTATTGTCCCACCTCATTCTCGCAAAACAATCTCAATTTCAGACTTTTCAAGGTCACATAGCAACTCTTTATGTCCGGTGAGTAAACAGGCTAAGTTCCCAATCGATTTCCGACTCAATGCATCGACAACAGTGTTGGCTTTCCCCGGATGGTACAAAATCTGTAGGTTATAGACTTTAATCAATTCTTGCCATCTCTGCTGTCTCATGTTCAGTTCTTTCTGTGTAAAGAAGTATTTCAAACTCTTGTGGTTGGTATACACCTCACATGTCGCCCCATAAAGGTAGTGACGCTAGATTTTCAATGCAAACACTACTGCGGCAAGTTCTAAGTCATGGGTTGGGTAGTTCTTTTCATGCGGTCTCAGTTGTCGGGAAGTATAAGCAATAAGTCTCCCATTCTGCATTAAAACACATCCCAAACCCTTATGAGAAGTATCACTGAAAATGGTAAAACCATCCGTACCTGAAGGTAGGGTAAGAATCGGTGCAGTCACAAGTCGAGTTTTCAACTCTTGTAATGATGATTCCTTTTGGTCAGTCTAGTCAAATGATATCCCTTTCTGAGTCAACTGTGTCAATGGTAGGGCAAGTTTGGAGAAATCTTTGACAAATGTTCTGTAATACCCAGCTAACCCCAAAAAGCTTCGGACTTCTGTAACATTTGTTGGTCTAGGCCAATTCACTACCGCTTCAACTTTCTGTGGATCAACTAAAATTCCATCCCTACTAATAACATGTCCTACGAACATAACATGATCAAGCCAAAATTCACATTTAGTCAGTTTAGCATAAAGTTTATGTTCTCTTAAGGTCTGTAAGGCAAGTCTCAGATGATGTTCATGTTCTTCTCTACTCTTGGAATAAATCAGAATGTCATCTATGAATACAACAATAAAGTCATCGAGGAATGGTTTAACAATCTTGTTCATGAGGTCCATAAATGCAGCAGGTGCATTGGTAACTCCAAAAGGCATAACTAAAAATTCGCAATGTCCATACCTCGTTCCAAAAGCAGTTTTGTCAATGTCCTCTGGTTTAATTTTCAGTTGATGATATTCGGATCTGAGATCAATCTTAGAGAACACTTGAGCACCCTGTAACTGATCAAATAAGTCATCAATACGCCGCAATGGATATTTATTTTTCACAGTTACCTTGTTCAGTTCACGGTAGTCAATACAGAGTCTCAGTGAGCCGTCTTTCTTTTTCACAAACAAGACAGGTGCGCCCCATGGCGAAGTATTGGGCCTGATGAACTTCTTACCTAACAGTTCTTGCAGTTGAACTTTCAGTTCTTTCAATTCGGTAGGTGCCATTCTGTACGGAGCTTTAGATACTGGCTGTGTACCCGGAATCACATCAATGGTGAATTCAATCTCCCTATCAATCAAATCCCCTGGCAAAACATCTGGAAACACATCTGGGAATTCTCTGACTATAGGAATACTGTTCACATCAGTTTTAGCATCAGTAGGTACAGTCAATACAGAACATATATACCCTTTACACCCCTTTCTAATCAGTTTGTATGCTTTCATAGATGAAATCAAATGTGGGGGAGGTACTACTCCACTTCCGTTAAGCACAAATTCGGGTAGGTTAGGTGGACGAAAAACTTGTTTTGTCACACAGTCTATAGTAGCATGATATTTTGTTAACCAGACCATTCCCAATATCACGTCAAAATGATCAATGTTTAGAGGTAGTAAATCAATATACAGATGTGTGCGGGGAGCAAATATTCGGGCAACCCTGTACTCCTTTCCTCCAAGCTCCGTTTCTGTCCGATCACCTGAAAGCACAACGGCGGTGAGCTACCCGGCGGTGTGTGGCCGGAAAAACCCTCCGACGATCAAGTTAGCACACACCTTGGGATAGAGAGAGAGAGGAGAGTGTTTTAGTGTAAGAATGTCTTACAAAAGTGTTTGTCCTCACGCATGGGGGGCGCAGACATGCATATATACCCTCTGAGCCCCATATCCACTCCCAGTCGTCTCCCGACACGTGGCTCTGCTATCCCATTTGTCAGCGGAAACCTTGCTGAACATCACCTAACTCAATCGCCTTTCTTTTCGGCCGAGAGCTACGGCAAGTTCTCTACCAGGCAGTATGCTACATCATGCTCTTCTGTAAGCTCAAGAGAAGAGGGCTGAAAGACCTCGGCATGGCCGACCCTGAGACATCCCATGAGCACCTGCAGTTGGCCTTCCTGCCGAGCAAACAGGTGCCTCGGCCGACTCGCCTTTCCGGGCGCTGGTCATCCAACTCGACTGTGGTAGGCCTTCTTGCCGAGCAAGCAAGTACCTCGGTCGATGACGCCTTTCCGGGCGCCGTTCAGCCATCCTGACCGGCTTCGCTTATGTCATACACATAGCTCGGTCTAACCGAGCGTCGCCTTAACCGAGCAAATTACACCCGGACTGGGCGGCGCATACTCGGCCCAACACCTGTCCAACCCAGGTCCTAGTAGCCCAACTCCGAGTGGACCGTGGATCATCTCGGTCCAATGATCCACTTGGCTACTAATCTTCTCGGCCGTTATCTCGGCCCAATTCCAGATCATAAATCTCCCTCTCAATTGCCCCTTAATCCCGTCCGCAAAAGCGTGACTGGGATTACTCACTTCGACCGGGATTACACCTCCTCGGTAGTATGAATGCGAAATAATGTCCGGGCTAGTTAAACATTCCTCTTTGCAGACTTGACCGGTTATACTCCACGGCTGATGATCCCTGCTTCGAACGTAGCCCGGTCGACTCCTCGACTCTCCAGCCTGTCTCTTCATTTTGCTCGGCTGACGCCTCACCTGTCCCCAGTCTCTTCAACTCTGATGCTGTCATTAATGGTGACAGGTGGCGCCCTCCCATTCGTCCTCGAGCGGCCAACCGCCGTCGAATGAAATTCAAATTTTGGCGGCCTCGCAACGCCTATATATATGACCCCTTCTCTTTCATTCCTTTCCTACTGCCATTTCTTCGTCCAAGCTACTCAGAGTTCCTGTGCCCCCTTCTCCCTCGCCATTGTTGAACTCGCGTTTGAAGAAGGAAGAGCCACTGCCCTCCACAGGTATGCCCTTTAACCTCTCTCTTGTTGTCATTCTCTCTGGTATTTCCCACATTAGGGTAGAAAAACGTAGCTTTTTAGGATTTGGGCTCCAAAAACGACTCTAAACCTTCGAACATTCAGAGTGTTCTTCATTTTTCTTGAAGAATACTGAAGAACTGGGGCGGACCGGGCTCCTGGTATTCTTTTGATCCAAAAAACTATAAGAACCGAGCAAATAATGTGTTTGTCATAAACCCAGCTAAAATTGAGATAGCAAATTGGACCAGGTCGTCCAACCGGGCTAATATCTGGCCCACTTGGGCGACCGGGCTCCTTGGTTAGCTTAGAACGCCGAGGTGGTTTGGCACTTCTCATGACCGAGCTAAAATCAAGCTCCCTTTGCGCGACCTTGCTCACACTCATACTTGCCATCCTTTTCCTGTAGAGTCCAAGGGGACCTTTGACCACTACTGAGGCTCTCAAGACTGAGCAAAATCCAACTAGCATTGTGCCAAACCCCTCAGCCGTGATTCACAAGCTCGGCGACATGGGGAAATTCCGCTACCTAGTGGACTCTCCAGCCGCGCTAGAAGCCTTTAGAGAGGATGCGGCATCCCTACGGCGTCCATCTAGAGTCAAGGCAGAGAAGACAACACCCTGGGGCAGACTTGACCAATGCCCCTTCACCATGCTGTCAATTGTAGAGGGAGGCCTTCACTTCCCGGTCAATCCCCTCATGACCGAGTTCCTGCGCCGAACCGGGCTGGCGCCAACCCAAGTATCCACCAACACATACCAGATAATAAACGGCGTGCACGAATTGAACAACCCGCTAGGTATAAGCCTAGGTCTAGCCGAGATCCTTCGCCAATACACATTAGGCCACACCGGCGACGGTCTCGCCTATTACCTCAAAATTAGACTGGGGAGGGAGAAAATCGTAATCAAGCACTCGGACAAGGATCTTCACGACGATGATTTCTTCCGGGTGTCGAGCAACTACTGAAACAAATGCAGACGGGCCGATGATAAGCAAGAACTTTGGTAACACATGTAAGCCATAACTTAGCTCGGTTGTCTTATTCTTTCCTTGTTTCTATACTTAATCATTTTCTCTTGTCTTTTTTGCAGCAATCCAAGCCTTACAAGCCAACTACCATTTTCCCAACGTCGAGGCAATCAGGACCGCACTCCGGTATCGCAACCGTGATTGCAACCAGTTGCTCGGCTACACACCCACATATAGATACTCTGCTCCCCGCCGGAGTAAAGTTACAGACTTCCTCCGCGCTCCATCACCTCCTCCGGATCCAACTTTACCAGACGTCCCCCTAATCCGGCTGACAGAAGAAGAAGAGATGGCCAAACGAAGCCGGATCAAAAACCTGCTCACCGCCACTTCAGCCGAGATACCAAGCGTAGCCATCCGCTCTCCCGCCGCCGGTCAATCAAACGGCGCCGTGGTATCGCTTCACAAATGCAGGCGATCTAGCAAGGAACCCACTCCACGGTGGTAAAAGAGTCATGATTTCGTCTGTCGAGCTGGTTGCCGAGCTCAACACCGAACAACCCCCTGCCACGGTCGACCCAGTACCGATCTGGAGACCACAACTGAAACACCGGGGAAAAGACATCCCGGCTACGGCTTTAATCAAGGGCGACAAAGAGCACCTGCTCGCCTACGATCTCTCCAAGGCATTCCTTCTACCGAGTGACGTGGTGGGCAGTGACCATGTTCCTGACACCCGCTTGGTGAAATCATCAGTGAAATCCATGGCCAGGGTAAGTCCCACTTCGCCTCTGAAATTTTTGCTAAGTGTTTGCCCGGTTACTTCACTAATTAATCTTTCTTCTTGCAGGCCATCCAAAAGCAGCACTTGGTCATGGAGCGCATCCACAGACTTCGGCAAAGGGCGAACGACACCGCCAGCCAAGTCAAAAGCCTCCAAACCGAGCTTGGCCGAGCAAAGTCTTCGCTGGAAGTTGCCAATACCGACAACAACAGGCTGCTCGGCCAACTTGAAGCGGCCGGGAAAAGGAAGGACGAGCTCCAAGCCGAGCTTGATGCTTTGAAGGCGTCCAGGAAGAAAGAGTGCGAAGATGCCAACAATGCCGGCTTCAACGAAGCCGAGGAAAATTACAAGAAACAAGTCTTCGCCACTCAAGATATTTACTTCAAGGCAGGATGGAAGGCTGCTTGTCAACAGCTCGGCCAGGGCCCTGATACTGATGTGTTTGCCTCCCCGCCAGCTGTCTTCATACCGACATACCTCATTCCATACGCCAATGACGTTTTCAGTGCACTGCAAGCCGAGGCCGAGGAAGCACTTGAAGAAGAGGGTGAGGAAGATGCTGAAGGAGAGGATCAAACCGCACAGGAGCAGCCCGGTCAGACTGGGACCGGTGTCCAGGACCAAACCGCCACGGTTAACCTGGAGCCTGATGAGGAGTTCCCCGAACTCTCCCCCCTAGCTTAGGTTTCTTTTTCCTTTTCTTTTTGTATGTTTGCTTTCTGCACTTCTGATGTAACCGGGCTCAGCCCCCATTTTTGTATTGACTTTCCATCAATGAAGAACTTGACATTTTTGCTAAGTTTTTGCACGGTTGTCATCAATTCTATCTTCAGCATAACATCTCGATATAAATCATAAATTTGAACTCCTCATCAACCGGAATACATAACTCGGTTGAAGGACTTAAGCAACTTCACAAACTGGAACGTCCATCTCGGACGGTAATAAAAATTTGAACGAACCACCAAGTCTTCCAACCGGAGCAAATCATCTCGGGACAAAACACTAACTTGTCCAACCGGAGCAGATCATCTCGGTTGGGAATATTAAGTTGGACAAAACACCAACTCCTCCAACCGGAGGAGATCATCTCGGTTGGTAACATTAAGTTGGACAAAACACCAACTCGTCCAACCGGAGCAGAGCATCTCGGTTGGGAATATTAAGTTGGACAAAACACCAACTCGTCCAACCGGAGCAGAGCATCTTGGTTGGGAATCTTAAGTTGGACAAAACACCAACTCCTCCAACCGGAGCAGATCATCTCGGTTGGTAACATTAAGTTGGACAAAACACCAACTCCTCCAACCGAAGCAGATCATCTCGACTGGGAATCTTAAGTTGGACAAAACACCAACTCTTCCAACCAGAGCAAATTATCTCGGCAGGAAATATCTAAGTTGAACAAAACATCAACTTATTCAACCGGAGCAAATCATCTCGGCTAGAAATAACTAAGTTGAACAAAACACCAACCACACCAACCGGAGCAAATCATCTCGGTTGGGAATCTTAAGTTGGACAATACACCAACTCTTCCAGCCGGAACAAAACATCTCGGCAAGAAATATCTAAGTTGAACAAAACATCAATCGTATCAACCGGAGCAAATCATCTCGGTTTTTTCATTTAAGAACAACAATCTAGAGCAAAATCACTTCTATTATATTGACAAAAAGAATTTACATTCTGAAGTGCAAGCCAAAAAACTCATTTACACAAGAAAAGAAGGCTAAAGCTAGAAATAATACAGTTTAAGGTTGGCCACGTTCCATGGCCGGGGAATGGCTCTTCCCTCCAGATCCTCCAAGTGGTAAGCTCCCTTGCCCGCCAGACCGGTGATTTTGTAGGGTCCTTCCCAATTTGCCCCTAGTTTGCCTTCACCTGGCACCAGGGTGTTGCCCATAACTTTCCTCAAAACCCAATCACCAACTTTGAACGGTCTGGGGTGCACCGTTTTGTTGTACTTCTTTGAGAGTTCTTGTTAGTAGGCGGCGATGTGGATGAGGGCCTTCTCCCGACGCTCTTCCACTAGGTCCAACTCAAAAGCAATTGCCTCGGCATTCAGTTCTGGCTCAAAACTCTCGCTTCTCAGGGTGGGCATGCTAACTTCCAAAGGTATGACCGCCTCCATGCCATAAGCCAAAGCGAATGGAGTTTCCCCGGTAGATCGCCGCGGGGTGGTTTGGTATGCCCAAAGGACGCTAGGTAACTCCTCGGCCCATTTTCCCTTTGCCTTTTCCAGTCGTTTCTTCAATCCATCCAAAATAGTCTTGTTCGATGCTTCGGCTTGACCATTGGACTGTGGGTAAGTCGGAGTGGAGTTGTAAAACTCAATCTTCAGATCTTCACAAAATCCTCTGAATAGGCGACTGTCGAACTGGGTGCCATTGTCAGAGATCAAAATTTTTGGAACGCCAAACCGTGTGACCACGTTCTGCCAGACAAACCGCTTCACGTCTTTCTCCTTGATTGTTGCCAAGGGCTCAGCCTCAACCCATTTTGTGAAATAATCCGTGGCCACGATGAAGAATTTACGGTTGCCCGGTGCTGTTGGCAATGGCCCTACTATATCTAGCCCCCACATGGCGAAGGGCCAAGGACTGGTGAGGGGAAGAAGTTCCCTGGCAGGCTGATGGATCTGATGGGTGAATTTTTGGCATTTCTCGCATTTGTGGACGTACTTTTGTGCGTCGGCCTGCATGCACGGCCACCAGTACCCTTGCGAGATAGCTCGGTAGGCCAAGG
Source organism: Camellia lanceoleosa (assembly GCA_025200525.1). NCBI lineage: Eukaryota > Viridiplantae > Streptophyta > Magnoliopsida > Ericales > Theaceae > Camellia > Camellia lanceoleosa. Next base: position 182,140,360 of record CM045761.1, on the reverse strand, counting down.
ACACCGCCTCTATATACGCCACAAATGCCTTCGTGAATTTCGAACAGGAAGGCCCCCACACTACTCGGGTGCACGCACTTTAGATAAGGTCCAGTAAAGGACTTTTTATACAACGCACCAGATGGAGAGAGCCAAAACCGCTCTGACTTCACCCGGACTTTGTGTGCTTCTTTCTTGTCAGCTGGTAGAGTCCGGTCCCTAATAAACAAGATTAAGGGGTCCATCCACGAAGGGCCCAACGCGGCGCAGAGTACATCCGTCTGCCCAGGGTCTTCAATGCTTGACCGTGGAAGAAAGTCAATTAACAGGGGGTTTGGAGACGTACTATCTACCATCGAAGCGAGGCCGGCCAGTTCATCAGCCCGGCTGTTTTCTTCACGGCCAATCTGTTGGACTCTGATTGCCAAAAACTGTTTGATGTGTTCCCTGACCAGAGCTTGGTACTTCGCCATTCTTTCATCCTTTGCTTCGTAAATCCCAGAGACTTGGTTAAGCACAAGTTGGGAGTCACTGTACACAATCAACTCGGTAGCCTTCATCTGAATAGCGCTCTTGAGCCCGGCCAAAAGGGCCTCGTACTCAGCCTCGTTGTTAGATGCTGGGAAGCCAAGCGTGATGGAGTGTTCGATGGTTAGAGCATCAGGAGAGATAAGACCGACACCTAGCCCGGCACCGTGACGGTTGGACACTCCATCAACAAAAAGCTTCCACATCTCCTCCACGAAAAGCTTCCAACAGTCTGAAGGGTCCTGAGAATCGTGAAGGGTGATGGGATCACGGTTGCTCGGCTGTCCGGTTTCGAGTTCTGCGCCGACTGGGTTCTGTCCAGCCCTCCTTGGTGATGCGGCACTGGACTCAGCAAGTGAATCTACAATGCCTAAGTCCGTAGGCGAATCACCAGGTCGCGGTACTATGTCGGCCGCAGGCTCTATGCTGAGTAGATCTATGTCCTCCCCTCCTGGTGATGGGTTACCGGATAGAGTGGGTGGCATTACAAGACCTGACTCCGTCGTCACGTCACCGGTCGGTAGGTTTGTACAAGTGGTGGGCACTCCGGTGGGGCGTGCAAATTCCGCGACGCCAACTCCACCAAGTTGTTGCAACTTAGACTGGCTCGCACTCTCCCCTTCTTCTGCCGCGGCAATATCGACCGGGCATGTCGGATGGGTCCCTGGCGAGAATTCCGCAACGAAATCGGCCAAAGTCTGGGCCTTTATAGCTGTGCGCGGCTGGAATTTCACGTCAAATTGCCCCAATTCGACCGCCCACTTGAGAATTCGGCCAGAGAAGTCCGCCCGTTCAAACAAGGCCTTCAGGGGGAATTTGGTCAGCACAATGATGGAATGAGCGTGGAAATAATGTGCCAACTTCCTCGAAGCCATCATTAATGCCAACGCGAGCCTTTCCAACGGCAGATAGCTCGTCTCTGCCGGCAGCAAGGTTTTACTGACATAGAAGATTGGGAGGTGCTTAATTCCTTCAGCGCGAACGAGCACTGCACTGACTGCATGTTGAGAGACGGCAAGGTAAAGAAAAAGTTCCTCGCCCGGCTGAGGTATAACCAATAGTGGTGGGGAAGACAGATACTGCTTGAGCTCGGTCAAAGCTTGGTCACACGTTTCATCCCACGAGAACTTTGATTTTAATGCCTGAAAGAATGGACGGCAGCGATCTGATGACCGGCTTATAAATCGATTAAGCGCGGCGGCCATTCCGGCCAGATGCTGCACGTCCTTCGCCGAGCTGGGCTGCCTCAACTCCTGCACGGCTCTGATCTGAGTCGGGTCTGCTTCGATGCCTCGGTTTGTGACTAGGAACCCCAAAAATTTTCCGGATCCCACGCCGAAGGCACACTTGGACGCATTCAGGCGTAACTTGTACTTTTTGAGAATGGCAAACATCTCGGCTAAGTCGGACAAATGGTTTGCTTCGTGTCGGCTTTTTACCACCATGTCATCGATGTAAGCCTCCATTGTCCGGCCAAGTAAAAGAGCAAACATTTTGGTCACCATCCTCACGAAAAGGTTGCCCGTTCTTCAAACCAAAAGGCATGACCGGTAACAAAGGAGTCCTCTTGGAGTCGTCAAAGAAGTGATCTCTCGGTCAAGCCCATGCATGGCGATCGATGGTAACGCGTAGGCATCCAGAAGCCCGAGCTGTTATGTCCAAATCAAGTCCACGAAATTTGGTCAATCATGATAAGGGAAGCTGTCTTTGGGACAAGCTCGGTTGACTGTTTTGTAGTCGACACAAACTCGCCATTTTCCATTCTTCTTGGGCACTACTACGGTGTTGGAGATCCACCGAGGGTAGTGCACTTCCTGAATTGCTCTCGTCTCAAACAGATTTTTGACTTCCTCCGTTACTACTTCGGCATGATGCTGCGCCGATCTCCTTGTTCGCTGGATGACTGGCTTTGCTCCAGGGAAGACGTTGAGGTGATGGCAGATAAAATTTGGATCGAGGCCAGGCATGTCGTAAGGCGACCATGCGAAGACTTCGATGTTGGCCATTAAGAATTCAACCATTTCAGTCCTCTCCTGGGTAGTAAGGTTGGAACCGAGCAGGAAGAACTTATCCGGCCGCTCCATCTCGATTCGCACCTCAACCAAGTCCTCCACAGCTTTGTCCTCGGCCTTGGTGCCCACATTCTCCAAAACACCTCGGTCTTCTAGTCCTTCTATCATTTGTACGAACCCTTTAGCAGCCCAGCTGCCGTTCACCGCCACGAAGCACTATTTGGACATGACCTGATCCCCCCAAATCTCCTCGATTGCCCCCATAGCCGAGGGGAATCTCATCACCTGGTGGTAGGTCGATGCTACAGCTTGCATGGCATGAAGCCATCCCCTTCCAAGGATGAGGTTGTAAGTCGAGGCACTTGTAGCACCCAGAACTCCACTTGTTTGACCACGGATCCCACCTTGACCGACAGGATAATTTTTCCCAAAGGCCACTCTGGCTGTGAATTGAAACCAACAAGTAGCGAAGTTGCCGGTGCCAAGTCTGTTTCTCGGAGTTTGAGCTGCTTGAACACGTCGTAATACATGATCTCGACCGAGCTTCCCTGATCGATCAAGATCCGCTTGACATCAAATTCTTTGACGTGAAGTGTCACTACCAGGGCATCGTTGTGCGGCGTCTGGATACGCTCTAGATCCCTTGAGGTGAAACTAATCACATCTTTCTCTTCGGTCTTCCCCCTCTTGATGGCGGGCTGTACTGACAAAACTTCTCTCATATGCTCTGCTTTCTTGATCATACCTCGGAGTTCGCAAACACGCTCCGGCTCCACTATGCCGTGGATGACATTAATAACTTCTTGTGGCGGCGCATCTCAGTCATCCTGTCCCCTGGGATTAACCGGAGCATGATTCGGCTTTACGCCGCCATCAATGTAAAGGTCTAAGTGACCGGCCGCGACCAGCTCTTCTAGGTGTTGCCTTAAAGGCAAACAATCCTCAGTCCGGTGGCCTCTCTCCCGGTGGAATGTGCAACGATACCGCGGATTGTATCCCTTCTGTCCATCGCCCAACTTAGCAGGAAACCAGACATACTCCTCGTCTCGGATTTCACTAAGTATGCGATAGATTGGAATCTTGAAGACAGTGGTGATGCCAGTTCTTGCCTTCAACCTTCTGTTGGCATCCGCAACATCGTCTCTGGGGTAATAATCCCGGTCGTTCCGACGTCCTCTACCCCGGTTCTTCCGATTTGAACCTCAGTCTGATTCCTCTGTTCTGTCACTTGAGCGGCTGGACTCTTGTCCAACTGCGTGCACCTTACTTTGCCTTCTTGTCGCTTCTTGCGGAGTTGCCTTTTGATGAACCCGACGCATCATCCTCAACCGGATGTGCTCATTGATCTGCGACATGGTAGCCCATGGACGCCGGGTGATGCATTATGGCGTCCCGCAGTCTATGCCCGACCGGGAGACCTCGCTTGTATTGAGTGATTGCTAGGTTAACCGGGCAATCCAAAATCTCATTGAAGGTTTCCCAATATCTGGAGTTGTACGCCTTCAATGTGTCGCTGGGTTCCATCTTGACACTCAGTAGGTGATCCACTTCCTTAGGTGTCTTGGTGTTGGTTTTGAAGCGTGTCACAAAGGCTTCGGCCAATTGATGCCACCTCTCAATACTTCCCTCCGGCAGCCTTTCGAACCACTTCAAACCCAGTTCGCCCAAACTTGACGGAAAGATGAGGCACATAAGAGCGTCATTCCGCCTATGTCCGGCCATGACCTGTCGGAAATGGCTTACATGCATGTAAGGATCCGTCTTCCCGTCGTATAATGTGAACTTTGGCTGGTGGAAGCCCGACGGAAGAGGTGTTGTCTCTATTTCCAGGGAGAAAGGGGTGGCGCTCAACCTTGCCAAGTCGGAGTCCACCAGGAGCGGTGCTGCTTGGCGGGGTGGAGGCATTCCGACCTCCTCGCTGGCGTGAACCCCATAGGATAACCACTGGAACGCCAGTATCCTTTGAGCCTCCTGCCGGCGAGCCCGCTCCTTTAAAACTGCCCGCAAGTCTTCTGTGCAAGCAGAATAGGAGTACCTCAACGTCGTCGCCGGACGTGAGGGCTGGTAAGTACTATCTTGCGCACTGGACTTCTCTGCGCGGACATTCTGAATCGCCAACCCTGTAACTTCTGGTAATGGAGATGGACGGAGTGTGTCATGACTACAGCTACCGACGGCGGGTTGGTGCGCTCCGTGGTTTCCCACTCCGGTACACCCTTTCCTTTGACATGCCGCTTCAGCTCCTCCATCTCTGCCGCCATGCGCCGAATGACGGCGTCCTGGTCCTTCAGCTTGTTTTCCAGGCGCCTGGCGTGTGAGTCTCTCCGCCGCCGATGTCCGTCTGGGCTCCGTGAATGACCATGACTCCTTCCGCGCTTATCTCGCGCGTCGCCTGACTGTTCTCCTTGGAATGTCTCCAGGTTTGACATCAGAATGATGTCCGGATGCCCCTCTCTTCGTCTACTTGACTCCGGAGTTACTCCGTCGATGGCGGACAACGGAAACTCTTCGTTGTTCGCCATAGTCGGCGGTCAGACGAGCGTGGAAGACAAGGTTTTGTCTGCAAGATTTCCCACAGACGGCGCCAATTGTGCGGGGAGCAAATATTCCGGCAACCCCGTACTCCTTTTCTCCAAGCTCCGTTTCTGTCCGATCACCTGAAAGCACAACGGCGGTGAGCTCCCGGCGGTGTGTGGCCGGAAAAACCCTCCGACGATCAAGTTAGCACACACCTTGGGATAGAGAGAGAGAGGAGAGTGTTTTAGTATAAGAATGTCTTACAAAAGTGTTCGTCCTCACGCATGGGGGGCGCAGACATGCATATATACCCTCTGAGCCCCATATCTACTCCCAGTCGTCTCCTGACACGTGGCTCTGCTATCCCATCTGTCAGCGGAAACCTTGCTGAACATCACCTAAACTCAATCTGGACCTTCTCATTGGAGCTCTCGGCAGCCATTTGTCTCTACCAGGCCGAAGGCATGCTACATGCGCATGCTCTTCGTGAGCACCTGCGGTTGGCCTTCCTGCCGAGCAAACAGGTGCCTCGGCTGGCTTCGCCTTTCCGGGCGCCGGTCATCCAACTCGACTGTGGTAGGCCTTCTTGCCGAGCAAGCAAGTACCTCGGTCGATGACGCCTTTCCGGGCGCCGTTCAGCCATCCTGATCGGCTTCGCTTATGTCATACACATAGCTCGGTCTAACCGAGCGTCGCCTTAACCGAGCAAATTACACCCGGATTGGGCGACGCATACTCGGCCCAACACCTGTCCAACCCAGGTCCTAGTAGCCCAACTCCGAGTGGACCGTGGATCATCTCGGTCCAATGATCCACTTGGCTACTAATCTTCTCGGCCGTTATCTCGGCCCAATTCCAGATCATAAATCTCCCTCTCAAGATGCATATCCCCAACAACAATTTCATATGCAAGGTACATATAAGCACAAGTCACAGATCCCCCAACAGGTGAAGATACAGCTAACAAGTAATTCATGGGTTCCAATGATCTATTCAATTTTCGCGAAAAAGCATGCGATACATATGAATGTGTAGACCCCGAATCAATCAGTACATATGCATTTTGAGTACAAATTGAGAGTATACATGACACAACAGTCTTGGTATTTTGTACATCTCCCGGTACGAGTGCGAACACTCGGCCTTGCCTCATAGGCTCTTTCCTGGTAGCTTTAGGGTTAGGTTTTGGTGCGACAATTAATGCTACTGTGCTAGGTGCAGCTTTACTATTGTCTTGTGAAGTGGAAAGGCAATCTTTGACCATATGGCCCACCTTGTCACACCTGTAACAAGCACCAGAGATTTTATAACAAACTCCTTTATGATTCTTACCACATTCAGAACAGGGCGGGATAGAACGGTTCCCTTGGCTAGAAGTAGTTGTTGACCCTGTATTCTACTTTTTGTTCAATGGATTATTGTTGCCTTTCTTGAACCTAAAACCCCGTCTCTTACCACACCACTCGGTCAATGGTGTGTCAGTCTGTTTCAATGCCTCGATGTTTGACTCAGCCATGATTGCTCGGTCAAGAACATCTACATACTTCAGTAGTTTTAGAACATTGATTCTGTCAAGGATTTCAACATTAAGGCCGCCTTCAAATTTTCTGGCCTTCTTGTAGTTAGTGTCCACCATATGTGGTGCATATCTAGCAAGTTCGGTGAACTTTGTTTCATACTCGACTACTGACATGGTGCCTTGTCTCAATTTGCTCAAACTCGATCACTTTTACATCACTGACACCAGAGGAAATACTTTTCGAAGAAGGCTCCTTTGAATTGAGCCCAAGTCATAACGCTGTTGGTGTCACGGACTAGCATCCACCACCTTCTAGCCTCTTCTTGTAAGGTAAAGGTAGCTAGCAACACTTTATGTGCTTCAGAGCACGGAAACACTTCGAACAATTTTTCTGTCTCAAGAACCCATGCTTCAGCTTTCAAGGGTTCAAGGCCTCCCTAAAAGGATGGCGGTTTCATCTTGCTAAATTTCTGTGTCAGAGCTATTATATCATCATTAACAGGTGGCTCTGGCTGTACTAGAGGAGGTGGGAGCTGTTGGTTCTGTTGTTGCCCTAGTCTTTCAGTTAATAGTTCCACCATTCTCTCCAGCCTTGCCATTCTTGCCTCAGAGGATTCAGATTCATCAACATTTCTTGCGTTGTCGATTTCATTATAAGCAGTTATAGCAATTATAAACATAAGCAATTATATGATGAAACACATTAACACATATTCATGTCATGTCCACACACACTTTTCATGCTCATGTGATGCCCTAATTGCTTTTCTAGGACACCCTATAGCTCATTTGGACACGTGTGTGCAATATAACTCGTGGTTAAGTATCGCTCTAATACCACTCTGTCACGACCCAAACCCGCCGTTATGGGTTTAGCACCGTAACTGGCCAATAATCCGTGATTACCGAAGGCCTGCTTAACAGTAAGACAGTATTACAGAGTATAGGGGCATGGCGGAAGCCAAAACAGTAGTTAAACAATGTCTAATGAGCTGTGACAGTCTGTATACAAAAAGACTTTTCATATTATATACACATTCAGAACAAACAGTATGTACATACATCATTTACGGGCATACAGGCTAGGGACTAAATCCCGACCATAACAGTACAGTAATAGTATTGTTCAGTCTTTACAATATTACAAAAATAGACACAAAGGGGGAGAACTAAAACACCCCAAAACAGCCTTGGCTTGAATAGTTCTGGAACCTCGAGGTGAGGCACAAAGGTTGACTTGACAAAACAGTGCTTAGCCTGACGCCCTTAGCAGCAGTCCGGTGCCTGAACACCTATATATATATATGAGCAGTGAGCTAAAGCCCAGTGAATAACATAATGCGTAAAGAGGTTAAGAATGAATGTCCTTTCAGTATTGAAAATAGTCAATTGATTCAGTATATTAGTCATTCAATCATAACAGTCATATGTGGTACATCCATTAGCAGAACAGTACAGTAAATAGTAGGTCTTGAAAGACCGAGCAGTCAATGATGACCATCATAACAGTAAACAGAAGTTCCAAGATAGGAGCTAACAGAGATCTCTGTAACAGTAGCAGTAACAGTAATAGTAGTTGCTATGGATGCCACAATACAGTTCAGAATAGAGAACATACATTCATTCAGTTAACAGTATCAATTCAGGAACAGTACAGTTTAACCATTCAGAAGATAATCATTATTGAACATATCTTTACAACATTGTTACTTACAGAGTTCTAGGCTACAGATAAGCTAGAGCGTCTCTGGATACCAACCGTACACAGTTACAGAGTGAACACACACTAAGCTACACAGTTGGGAAAATAATAACTTAATCCTTAATTTGTCTCAGTGTGGTTCTACATCAATATCCTCATTAAGATGCCTTAAACTAGGCCTAAGAGTGCCTAGAATGAAATGAGGATGCAAAGGTGCACTTTAAAAACATTTTCAGAATTTTCAAAAAAATAGGGTCCCGCTCGAGCGTGGCTTACCCCGCTCGAGCGAACATGCAGACAAAGGTTCCCTGCTCGAGCATCACTTCCCCCGTTCGAGCGGACTGTGAAACATGGCAAAAGTACTGGATGTGTGAAAATCAAGCTCGATGGGCGCTCGACACTCGCTCGAGCGTGTGACACAAGTCCCCGCTCGAGCGTGCATTTCCCCGCTCGGCCGGACTGTAAAACAATGCAAAGTGCTGAAAGCACGTATTTCACGCTCGATCACCAATTTCCCTGCTTGAGCGTGAGTCCAAATTCCGAAAATTCCATATTTGAACCTCAAGCTCAAAACCAAGTTTTAATGCACCAAATTCGATCCTCTCGGGCTAATTTTCTGGAAAACTCTTCAAAACTCATAATATAACATGTTTCAAAGCTCAATTTGTAAAATCAAAGCCCCAAAGGAAGATCAATTAAATCCAATTTCAAACTTAATTTCATGAACATGATGTAAAACATAGCATGCATGAATTTAAACTAATTCAAAGCTTTAATCACTTGCTCAAATGAGCCAATCCTTTCAAAAACATGAGGAATTCATGAACTAGAACTATAATATGAACATGCATGTACAATTTCATGGACAAAAATCCTCAAAACTCAAGAATGGTAGCATGCATGCATGAATTCCTACTCAATTCAATGTATTAAGCTAATTTTAACTCCAATCTTCAATATAACAAGAATCAAGCAAGAACTAACTCAAAGACAAGTTTAAGAAGGTGGATTTTCTACCTTAGACCTTGATTATCAAGTGTAAGAAGCTCAATTATGAAATCAACATTCAATCTTTTTAATTCACCAAGCAAATCACAAGATGGAACTCAAATTCTCTCACTCTCTCCCTCTCCTCTCTCTTGGTCGGTTAAGGGTCTCAAAATGAGATGATCAAAATGATGCCAAGATGAAATAAACCAAGCCTCAAATGTTTGGTGTAGTGGTCCACCAATAGGGCAAGGTTGTAAATAATGCAACTTGTGTAATTTAACTTATTTTAATCTATTTAATCATACCAAATCACATTTCAAATAAATATGCCATAAAATCACATAAATTATGATTAACACATATCACTAATCAATTTCAGATTCGGCCGCCGATAATGCCTTCAATTTGCAATTTAAAACATAAAACATGAATATTTAGTTTAACAGTCGAACAGATAGAAATGCATTTAAACTAGTACATACAGTCAGTCAGTTCAGTATGTCAGTCGATTCAATTACTTATCATAATTAGTCTCAATTTAGCAGTAATCAGTGGCTAATCGGTAAACAGTGGTGAGGGTCGTCACAGGTGCCAAAGCGAACAATATTGTGTTGATAGGGGGCTAGTTCCTTCATTTGGCATCGTCTGTGGGAACTCTCTTCTAAGGAAGCCAGTTAGCTGGGAGGCCTATATGGGTACATCCCACATCGCTCACTCCTACTAACTAGCACAAGATCTTTTCCTAAGGGAAGAATAAAATTGTGAGGGTAAGCTCAAAGTGGACAATATTGTGCTGGTGGGGGGGTTGACTCCTTCATTTGGTGCCATCTATGTGAGAGTACCACATTCAAAATCGTGAGGGTACGCTCAAAGCGGACAATATTGTGCTGGTGGGGTAAGGGGGGGTTGGCTCCTTGATTTGACGTTGTTTGTCTGAGAGTACCTCATTCCACCTTGTAGGCCTATCTTATTAGCCTTTTCCTAAGAGAAAAACAAAACTGTGATGTCCTAAGGGAATAACAAAATCGTGAGGGTACGCTCAAAGCAAAGAACATTGTGTTGGTGAGGGGTTGGCTCCTTCATTTGATGTTGTTTGTGTGAGAGTACCACATTCCATCTTATAAGCTAACTAACTCCTCCTAATTAGCACGAGACTTTTTGGCTCCTTCACTTACCGTGCAAAAAGAAAAACAAAATGGTTATGTCAAGTATTTCTGAAACAATTTTACTTAAATTTTTTTTTTTTTTTTTTTTGGTGGGATAATTTCAGTCACCCTCATTTTCCATCAATATGCTAAACAATAGAAGGCTTTGACCTCTCTACCTTCATCAACTGTCTCAAATTAGTTGTCATTTTCAAAGCAAGATAGCACACGGGAGATCAATAATCCCAAATCTTGCAGCACATAATTCCTTGACGAATACTTTAAACTCAAAGTCAAGATGTAAAGGAATTTGAATAGATTACATGCAAACAATATATATATAAAGCTTAGTAAAATCTTAGCCAAGAAGATTATTAGTGATTTTTAATCAACGCATGTGTTTCAAGAGACTACTTCACATGTATTTTAATTATTCAACATGGTTTTTCATAGCGATATATGGTTACAAATTACCAATCATGGATGACTTTGAAACATATTCTTAGCTGGCTATGCAATCTCATTTTGGACTCTTCATAATCATTAACAACAACATTGTTAATAGGACTTTTTGTTCCTCATTTCGTCCATGGCAATTCCTCCTCAACAAGATCCACGAGATTGCTGATCATTAGCCTTGATTTAATGCCAACTATGTATATCGTCAGTCATCACGTTGACTATGTACGGATAACGTGTCGTGGCCTCCCAAATAAAATAAAAAGAGAATACAAATGGCTTATGTTAAAAATCAAGAAATAAAATAATATGAGTTTACTATTTTGTCATTTTTTTAAATTTATTAATAACATAAATAGTATAATTATGACAATTGATATTTTTTTAAAAAATATACTATTAAAGGATAATTTTGAAAAATTAATATTTTTAAAATATAATAATTGTACTATCAAAAAAAATTAAATTCCCCCAAGAGAGACCATTATTTTGGGAAGAAATGAGTAAGTTTTTTGCTTTTGAGTTCACATAACATTATTCTTAAACTAATCCCAAAGGCAGAAGTACTGCATATTGAATTGAACATCAAGTAAGAGCATCTCTAATAGTTATTGCTATAATATTATTGCTATTATTATAATGAGTAGCGATTGGGAGCCCAAATCTGAGCTCTCCCGAATGTCCCGAATTCCATTTTTTTTTTTTTCAGCAGAAGAATGAGGAGAAAGGAGGAGAAGGAAGAAGGAGGAGGAGGAGGGGACTGGAGGGGGCATACTCACAGGGGAGGAGAGGCGGAGGCGGAGGCGGCGGTCGGAGGCTGCGACGATCTCGACGGGGCTGCGAGCTCGGAGGCGACGAGCTCGGAGGCGGCGATCGAAGGCTGCGACGAGCTCGGCTGGGCCGACGACCGACCGGCGACCTCTCTTCTCTCTTTCTCTTTTTCTCTCCCTCTCCCTCTCTAGTTCTCTAGTTCAACCTCTCTGGTTCTTTGGTTCAGACGGAAGAAATGGAAGAAGAAGAAGAAGAAGAAAATAATAATAATAATGCCCAAAACGACGTCATTTTGGGCATTAGGGGCATTCGGGGCGCAAGAATTCGGGCACAAAATCATTTTTGTATTATAATTTAACAATGAATAGTACTATTTTGTCAAATTATAGTAATAGTGCTCCAATGATCACTTGCTATTTTGGTAATTCTCAACCAACTTTCCCTCTAAGTTTGTAGGTGTTGTTTGGATGTAGGTTTTTTTTGTGATTTTATTTTCCTTTATTTTTTGTCTTTTATGACCTTTTTTTTAGTATTTCTAAAAAAAAATTATATATTTGTATTATTCCCAATTAGACAAATATAAAAAATGAAAAAAAATTAGAAAAATTAGAAAAAAAATTAAATATAATTCAATTTGAAAAATTAAATAGAAAAATTAAATTTGAAAAATTACTTGGTTTTCTACTGTTTCAATTTTGCTTTTTCAACTGAATTTGGAGCCACAAATATGTTCATATTTGGTGATGTGGCATATTTGGCAATTGCTATTTTACTTGCCAAATTTGATAACAGATATGGCATATGTCATTTTTGACAAGTAAAATAATAAGCCACTGAAGATTCATTTTTTATCACTATTACTAAATTATAACTTTAGCAAATATTTTGAGAGCTCCATTGGAGATGCTGTAAGTTGGCTTTTCAGCCCATGTGTCGTCATGAATACCTATGTCTTGGCTTAAGAATTGTATAACTTTGATGTGTTCTTCAAATTCAAGATCTAAATAGTTATTAAATATATATTTTTTGTGTATTAAAAATCGTAGCATATGTACGTGTGGAGTCTTGTTTATAACAAAACTTGAACACTTTTAATGATTTTGACTAACTATTCTAATCTCAATTGATTTTGTTCATAAAACTTTTTTTTTTTTTTTTTTCCATAAAACTTCATTCCTCTATAATCGCATTTTTTTCAACTCAAAGGCTACTTCTCATGTATTCAAATCAAACACTCAACATGTTGACATGAAAAGGTCATTTCTAGCAATATGGGTACAAAACACTATTCATATATATTGACTTTGAAACACAGGCAGCTCACTATACCTGACTTTGCATAATCATAGTTACATAGTCAATTTGAATGTACCCAGACATGTGATATATTCTCCACAGGATTTTCCCACAAGCCAAGCAGATGGTCGGTATAAGAGAGAATCGAGACAAAATAAAAATAAAATAAATTAAGAACAAGTGGATAAAAAAAAATAAATAAATAAAAACTTTTTGGGACAAAATGCAATTTACATCATTCCATTTTCTCTTCAAACTGTCACTTGAGCCAAATGATGTTCCATAATAGTTAGGGGTGAACATGGTCCAGATTGAATTGGATTGGGAGAAAACTAGGACCAATCTGTTATCTATGGTTCTTAAAAACTTAGAACCAATCTAATCCATTTAAATCATGGAACCAATTCAAACCAATCCATTTAAATACGGATTGGATCCGTTTAGGATTACGGATTCACATAATTAAATAACAAATATATATATATATATATAACACTTTAATTTCATAAAAATATAAACATAGCGCTATATTAGTTCTATAATAACAATATGTTTTTCTATAATAGTGACATACTGTTCTAGAATTTAAACAACTATAAGAAAAACTTGTTTCACCATAAGTATTTAAATCATTATAAATTAAAACTAAAAACTAACAAACAAAAGTAATAAAAGAAGATATTATACGGTTTTAGGTTTGACTTTAGATTTTATATAGAATAAGAGAAGACACTATGGGCGATGAAATATAATAAAAATATAGACTATTTGTATACGGTTCGGATCGGTTCCAATCCGGAACCGTGAGATTCAATCCAGAACCAATCCGTAGACTACGGATTTTTAATTCTTCAATCTGAAACTGAACCATGAATTCAAAAAATCAATCTAAACCTATTAGATTGGACTGGACTGGATCGGATTATGGATTTCACGGATTCCTTACTCAGTCCTAATAATAGTTCTACAGGCTTGCACGTACAGTAGTACTCTGCGTGTGTGCCTCCTTCAAATTTTAAACCAACTTATTGACCCTGTTTATAGTTTTTATTTTAAATTTTTGTATCAGATTGTTTAGTATAATTTTTTTCTATAACTTCTTATTTGAAAATATCTTAAATAATTAAAGAAAAATTATTATTGAAAAGCAAAAAAAAAGTAAAAAAAAGAAAGTACTTTTAGTTTCTAATTTTTAATTAACTTGTAAGAAGATGCACTAAAAAAGGCCTTTAAGGTCTGGTTTGGCGTGTATCAAAAAAGTCAAAAAATTACAACAAAATACAAAAGTCATTACTATTCATAAATTAAAAATATCAAAAAATTAAAATACATAATATTTTAATCAAACAAAATTTACACAGCTGAAATGACCTTGTACTACCCTGGGAGGGGAAAAAAAGAATTACATATATAAAATCATTAAGTTTGACGGAAATGTTGGGCCCATGGGGGCTCACCACGGGTCCCGTTTTTATAATCTGAACCGTTGAATATGTAGAACTCGTCCAAAACTATATGCTTGTAAAAAATCACGTTAATCAAAAATCGGTAACTACATGATCGAATCAGTTTTGTATAAAAAATGGATGGAGTTATAGTTAACACTTGACAAGAAAAACTAACACGATCAAACAGCTATTAATATCCAATCAACATGATTTTTTACAAGTTTATAGTACTCGACGAGTTTTACACATTGAACGATTCCGATTAGTAAAACGGGACTTGTGGTGGACCCCCATGGGCCGATCAGCAACGTCCAATTTATGCCTGAAAAGGAGAGAATCAATCACCTACACTATACCCTCTGCCACGCTGCACCTCATGCTTCCGATCGTACAGGCTATTCCATCTATAACTTTCCCTATACACTTATTTATACAATTTTTTAATACATATTTTTTCATAAAAAGTCAAAAAATTAATCCAAACATCCATATTTCTTTTCCCAACTTTTTAATCTAAAAAGACAAAAAATACATTTATTTAAAACATCCCAAATAACCCCTAACAATCTCATTTGGGCCATGATGGTCGCTCCTCACAATCCATGACAGTGTTGATTGTGAGCCTTAATTAGGAAAATTATCTGACATTCCTAGATTATTTGATGGCATGTGCACAATGAGAGCGCACAAAAGAAAATGAATAGGATTTGGTGCGGACTCATCCCTTAATGCCTCAAATTTTCAAAGGTCCCAAAATTATATTATTTGTCAAAAGGTTCCGATAAAGAAAATATTTCCTTGTATAATAAAAAAATAACAATGTTAGGTATCATGAAAATTTTTTCATGAAAATAATCATAAAAATTTTGTGACCTTTAGATTATACTTATAATAAAACACTACACACTAATCAAGGTAATCCAATGATCATAAATTTTTCATGATCATTTTCATAACAAAATTTTCATGATCCCTAACTTTTTTCATAAAAAAATAACAACTTATATTAAAAAAAAATCAAAAATTCTCTTTTTTCTCTACTTTTTACATATCTTTTCGTTAAAAATCAAAAAGTCATCCTAAACATACTAATTTTTGTACATCATATTTTAGTCAAAAAATTAAAAAAATTACTAAAAAAATTTGTTCCCGACGAGGCCTTACTATGACTCCGAATAATAAATGCTTAATAAAATACTCATTGCCTAAAAGGCCCAGCAAAAAGGGTAAAGAAAAAAATGTTCCTACATAAGAGGCTCAACAACATAAACCCTCTTTGTCTAAAGGTTCCCAATAATAAAGAATACTACGGTTAAGTTTGGCAAGTCGTCAAAAAATTACTCAAAAAGTTAAAAAATTATCACTATTTATTAAAATTCAAAAATTACGACTGCACAATTTCAAATTCTAATTTTTCCCTACACACTAATTTATACAATTTTTTAATACACGTTTTTTCATAAAAAGTCAAAAAGTTAACCCAAATATTTATATATTTTTTTCAATTTTTTAGTCTAAAAAGAAAAAAAATACACTTATTTAGAACACCCAAACAACCCCTCCATCTTAATTAATAGAATAGATATACAAACAAAACAAATGTTAAAATAAAAAATTACCATGTAGAAAGAAAACAATTCCTATTTAAATATAAAGACCCCATTTGAAATTTAGTCTAATGTTCCGAGAATATTGAGCCACCCTCTATAAGACAAGGAGTTATTGGTTAGTTTTGGAATACTACTAAGTGATGCCCCAATAATATTGTGATTGATGGAAATGGTGGGGCTCACAAATTTGTATTATGTAATTGGGGAACATGAGAGTGCATGGTAAATTGTGATTGGTGAGAGATATGGTTACGTAACACTCTAGACCAACTAATAATTTTTCCTATAAGACTGACTTTATTTCGTACTTAACCAAGATGGGTTAAGTCAGTCCATCTCATTTCAATTTTAGTTTCTTATTTATTTGAGTGCACCACAACCAATGGTAATTTTATTTGGATTGCTTATTATGGGTGCATCCCACATCACTCTATGATAGTACTATATTCCACCTTATAAGTAGACTAACTCATTCTATCTAGCACAATGTCTTTTCTTAATGGAAGAATAAAACTGTGAGGGTATGCCCAAAGTCAGCTATGGGGCTATGTGGGTGCATCCCACATCGCTCTGTGAGAGTATCACATTTCACTTTATAAGTTAACTAACTCCTAACTAGCACAAAACCTTTTCTTAAGGGAAGAACAAAACTATAAGGGTAAGTTTCACTTTATAAGCTGACTAACTTATAAGGGAAGAACAAAACTGCAAGGGTAAGCTTCACTTTATAAGCTGACTAACTTACAAGCTTACTGACTCCTAACTAGCACAAAATCTTTTCGTAAGGAAAGAACAAAATCGTGAGGGTATGTTTTACTTTATAAGCTGACTAACTCTTAACTAGAGCAAGACCTTTTCTTAAGGAAAGAACAGAACCGTGAGGGTACGCTTCACTTTATAAGCTGACTTACTCCTAACTAGCCCAGGACATTTTCTTAAGAGAATAACAAAACCGTAAAGGTATGTCCAAGGTGGACAATATTGTGCTGATGAGGGGTTGACTCCTTCATTTGGCACCATCTATGAGAACTCCCTTTTAAGGAAGCCAGTCAACTGGGAGTCCTATATTGGTGCATCCTACATCGCTCACTCCTTTTAACTAGCATAAGGCATTTTCTTAAGGGAAGAACAAAGCTGTAAGAGTACGCCCAAAGCAGATAATATTGTGCTAATGGGAGGGGTTGGATCCTTCATTTGGCGTCATCTGTGTAAGAGTACCACATTCAAAACAGCGAGGGTGCCAAAGTGAACAATATTGTGCTGGTAGGGGGTTGGTTCCTTCATTTGGCACCGTCTGTGGAAACTCTATTCTAAGGACGCCAGTCAACTGGGAGGCCTATATGGGTGCATTCTACATCGCTCACTCCTACTAACTAGCACAAGATCTTTTCCTAAGGAAAGAATAAAATTGTGAGGGTTAGCCCAAAGCAGACAGTATCGTGCTGGTAGGGGGGTTGATTCCTTCATTTGGCGCCATCTATGTGAGAGTACCACATTCAAAACCGTGAGGGTACGCCCAAAGCGAACAATATTATGCTGGTTGGGAGGGAGGGTTGGCTCCTTCATTTGGCGTTGTCTGTGTGAGAGTACCACACTCCACATTGTAGGCCTACCTTTTTAGCCTTTTCCTAAGAGAAAAACAAAACTGTGATGTCCTAAGGGAATAACAAAATCGTAAGGGTACGCTCAAAGCGAAGAATATTGTGTTGGTGGGGGGTTGGCTCCTTCATTTGACCCAATTTGTGTGAGAGTACCACATTCCATCTTATAAGCTAACTAACTCCTCGTAATTAGTACAAGACCTTTTGGCTCCTTCACTTACCGTGCAAAAAGAAAAACAAAATGGTTATGTCAAGTATTTCTGAAACAATTTTACTTAAATTTATTTATTTATTTATTTATTTATTTGGGATTATTTCAGTCACCCTCATTTTCCATCAATATGCTGAACAATAGAAAGCGTTGACCTCTCTACCTTCATCAACGGTCTCAAATCAGTTGTCATTTTCAAAGCAAGATTCCGCATGGGAGATCAATAATCCCAAATCTTGCAGCACATAATTCCTTGACGAATACTTTAAACTCAAAGTTAAGATGTAAAGGAATTTGAATAGATTACATGCAAACAAAATATATATAAAGCTTAGTAAAATCTTAGCCAAGAAGATTGTTAGTGATTTTTAATCAACACATGTGTTTCAAGAGACTACTTCACATGTATTTTAATCATTCAACATGCTTTTGCGTAGCAAGATATATGGTTACAAATTACCAGTCATGGATGACTTTGAAACATATTCTTAGCTGGCTATGCAATCTCATTTTGGACTCTTCATAATCATTAACAACAACATTGTTAATAGAACTTTTTGTTCCTCATTTCGTCCATGGCAATTCCTCCTCAACAAGATCCACGAGGTTGCTGATCATTAGCCTTGATTTAATGCCAACTATGTATATCGTCAGTCATCACGTTGACTATGTACGGATAACGTGTCGTGGCCTCCCAAATAAAATAAAAAGAGAATACAAATGGCTTATGTTAACTGAGCCATAAGTTTGTAACCAAGATCATTGGCTTAGTGGTTTTGATGAGAAATATCAAATGTGAAAGCCACTAGCCTTAAAGAGGTTGTTTTAAATTTTCTGGCATATTTGATGGAAAACTCACTTTTTTAAGTCAGAGTAGAGCATCTAACTTGACTTGCGTTGTCTTTCAAGCCCAAGATACACACAGAATAATTGAGCGTAATTGAGGCATGGATGGAATTACTGGCATGTTAGTTAGACTTGTTATTTTATTTTTGTTTGTGTGTGTGTGTGTGTGTGTGTGTGGACAAAATCACCTTCAAGTCAAAGGGCATGGTAATGCAATAGTTCATTGACAACAATTTCAAAGGAGCAGTTTGACCATTTGATTGCAAAACAAATAATTTTGTTGAATTTTCAAGGTCTTTGGATCAGCAGTGCCTTGTGTTGGGTTTTGGACAGTTTTCTTCGTTTGGGCCTCTGAATTAAAAAAAAATTATTATATTTGGAAAGATTTTGAAATTTTGGGGCCTGAATAAATTCATTTGGATTCACACTCACAAATTTTTTTTTTTTTAATTTAATTTAATTTTATATGTAATTGTAGCTCGATTTGAGACATCAATTGTGGCTTAGTCACCAAGTTTTGTTTGTTATAAATTGAGTTGTCAGCCTTTGAGGCTATTAAGTTATTTTAAGACGAGTTGTCTCTTTTATTTTCTGCGCTTGCCAAGACAACTACCAGAAGTACTAACAGCAAAAACAATCATCAATTAGGAAAGTAAATAACAATGAAGCGCCCTCGTCGTCTTAATGTATTTCTGCTGAATTATGTAGCTCTCATGATCATCTTCCTCGTCGTTGTCTTTTGTTCAATCAATGTGGACGGTTCAAGGAGCCATAACCACCTTCACATACCTCAACTCAACCCTACTCAGCAATTCTACAAGCCCAACAACTTGGGGTCATCCGTACATGGTCGTCACCCTCCTGCATCAACCAATATTCCCACAACCACCCAAGAATATTCTGGCCCTAGCGACGGTGGAATTGGTCACTGAATTGTTTTCCGGCATGGCTTTCTCTTGCAGGAAAATTTGTTTAAAAACTGCAATTTCTTTTTCTTGCCTTGGATTTCTTATAGTAGTTACTCCGTATTTAATTTGTCTCATATTAATCATCCAAGAATTTCTTCACAGATGAAGGATTACAAGGTCATAATTTTGCAAGCTGATGTTTTTGCCTTTTCTTTTTCTTTTTGGTGATAGATTTGCTACACGGTGAATTACAGTTATATATAACTTTCGTTTGTTTTGGCAAAAAATATTTTGTTAAAAATGTCATGAGTTTTCCCATCCTTGCCACATTTATGCATTTGGTCTCGCTTGTAAAATTTGACATAAAATGAGATGAGATAGTGGGAAACATTGATTAACAAGATAGGTTGAAAAAAAAAGTATAAAACAGTTTCTTGCAATTTATCAAAAATTTCACAGATCTCAACCTCATTTGTTTTCAGAGATAGAATGAAAATGATTGATAGTGAGGAAATTACTAGTGAGAAGATTGATAGTGAGGGAATTAAGTAAAATTGTATTTGTTTTGATGATAGTTGTTAGTGTAAGGATTGTTAAATTATTTTTATATAAAAAAAATATAAAATAATAAAAAAAATACAAAAACATTAAACATTAATATTTTTAAAAAAAATGCCCAACATGTAAAAAATTTTAAAAAAATAAAAATAAAATAAAAAATTTCCAAAAAAAAATAAAACAAATAAAATAATGATTTTTACTTATCAAAAAATACAAAAAATTAAATATTAATGTTCAAAAAAAAATGCCCGACACGTAAAAAATAAATAAAAATAAAAAATTTCTAGTCTGTCGGATTATTTTTCTAATACCAAGTTCTGAAAGCTTATCCGAATCCCCTTGGGGAGGCCCATCCTAATCCAGAACTCGCTATCAATCCCCTTCCTATCTCTCAAAACAAACACAATATTAATGGGTCCCACCTCACTACCAATCTCAATCCCTCTTCTAACTCTCCAAACAAACGGATCCTCAGGAGGTAAGCAAGGGAGTTTAAGGCCCCGTTTGTTTTGGGAGATAGAATGGAGGGGATTAATAGTGAGGGGATTGTTAGTGAGGGGATTGATAGTGAGTGGATTAGTAGTGAGGAATTGTTAAATTATTTTTATATAAAATAATAAAACAAATAAAAAAATATAAAAAAATTAAAAATTATATTTAAAAAAATTTTTCCAATATATAAAAAATAAAAAAAATAAAAAAACTTCTAATCCCCTCACTATTTTTCTAATACCATCTCTACCTCCTCTTTACCAATCCCCTCTTCAAGGGTATTAGTAATACCAAGGGACTATTAGTCTCAAGGCCTTCTCCCAAAACAAAAAAGGCTATTACTAATACCTTGGTATTAGTAATCCCAACACCCTCTCTTTCACCCAAAACAAACGGGACCTACAGGTTGTCTTATTAATGTAGTGGATAGTACACATTAGCCTATAATTTGTAGTGATTTAGAACTCCAGGGTACACTTTTTTGTAGGAGGGGTACTTGTTCTTGAAGAATTAAGAACCTGAGTTTGAAGACTTTTATTATTATTATTATTTTTTTTTTTAACAGAATAAGGAGAGAAAAAAAGAAGGCCCAAAAAAAAAAAAAAAAAACCAACATAGGCTGATGAATTTAAATGGGCCGAACCCCATGTCACTATATGATTGAAACAAGAAAAGTTAGAGCTTTAGGTAAAGATTTTTAGAGAAATAACTTGTCAGTGGTGGTCAATGAAAAAAATTATTAAAAAGTAATAAACATTATAAATATCAATAATTAAAATTGTAAACTTTTTCATTAAGGTATAATAATTTTTAAAAATTACTACTGAATGGTAACTTTTCCAAGATTTTTCTCCTCTCCTATTTGTATGAAAGTGAATTTGCAATAAAATGGATTTTGGTATTCCATCGGCCTCATAGGCTAAGAAGTGATAATCTCATAATGCAATCAGTTTTTCAACCTTGATATCAACCAGAAGAAGAAAAACTAATATTTCTTTAATAATCTAAATCGAAACAACTAGGAAACCAAATTAATATTTCTTGTTTATGTTTTATTTTTATTCTTAGAGAATTCAAGTTTAAATGGGAAAAAGACTTAAAATTAAGATTCGGGTTGTTCTTTTATGAATAGTGGGATTTAGTGATGAAAAACTTAATCAAAAATTGAGAATTTGTTAAGTTGCTCAAATGTACAGACACAATTATAAATGCTCTAGTCATATCGACTTCTTTTTTTATACTAACAAGGAACTTCTTTAAAATAGTGTCACATTAGGTTTACTGTTATAGAATAAATCCTGAATACATCTTGTACTACTTAATATATGTACTATTTCTTAGTTACGACTTCAAATTGTTGAAATTACTATTAGTTGACCAATACATTTTAAAATATGACTAAAACTAATACACATGATCATATCTCAATTTCCAAGTAACCTTTAAATTTGCATTGTAGGGGACCTTACAAAATTGTTGCTTTGTATTTAAGGGGTACCATAGTTGAAAAAGAAACTCCAAAACAAGACGAATAATAAACTATTATCGTGTTTGTTATTTGTATAATTGATGTTTGGTAGGCCAACCCTTTCTTGTTTTATGTTGAAATATATCGAAAATGAAATGAAGGTAAATATATTCTGCATTTTCCTCAAAAAAACAAAAACAAATAGAAATGTGATTGGATGTACTATGTGTAAAGTAATGCCAAAAAATTGTCATTCTCATAAATGATCCTCAAAATATTGCCTCCCATCTATCAAACAAAATAGTAGGTAATAGGAAGAAAAACTCAGATTATTCTCATCTCAACCATTCAACTTGCTTTCATTCATTTCTTCACTCTTTTAATTTTTTTTTTAATTTTTTTGGTACTCATTGAGGTTGTGTTTGGTTTATAAATTATGTGAGATATTTGAAAAGGAAAAGAATAAAAAGTAAGTAAAGTATAAATGAAATATAATTATATATATTTCATTTCCATTTCACACCACTTTTCTATTTCTTTTCTAAATTCCTCCCTAACCACTCATTGTCTGAGTAACACTTTTACTTCATCTAATTTCTCAAAGGATAAATTATAAATACACCCTCTGAGATTTGATTAAAATATAAATTGCCTCATGTAGTTTTGAAAATTGAAGTTTCTAATTTCATAACAAATTGTCCATTTTATTAATAATTCATCAAGTCAATTAACAGTTTTTAATAATGTTAAAAATATGTTTCAATTAATAATTTAGATAATTTTATTATTGTATAGGAGATCAATTATGAATTTCATTTTTTTAATTAATTATGTTAAATAAAAAATTTTGATAAGCAAGTATTTATAATTTTTCAAATTAGAGAAAGTAATATGTATTTTAAACAAAATTTAGGAGGTGTATTTGTAATTTACCCATTCTCAAAATACTCTAGCGTTGCTTTCAATAGGTGCCATGGGCTTGGCCCAATCATGATGCTCAATATGATAGGAAGGCTTGACCTAAGGGGATGTGTAGCAACCCACAACTGATTGACACTCAGATGATATGAATTAATGTCTCACTTAGAAATTCATAAATTTCAAATTAATAAAATAAAATCCTTATTTACACAACCGACTCCCAAGCCAACCAAACGGATTATTTTTCTCCAGTCTTTTATAGAGGACTTGAGCATTCAGCTCAAGTCCAATGATCTAATCCATTGAGCTTTTAGTTTTCTATACGTAGATTGTTTATAAGAAAAGTCATACTGATATGATAATTGTAACAATATGATTTTATCACATTTTTCATAAAAAAAAATCGGGTAAATTGTAAATATATTCATTGAGATTTTCTTAAAATATAGATTGCTTTCCGTAATTTGAAAAATTACAAATACTCTCTTGCTAAAAATTTTTATTTAACAGAATTAATTAAAAAAGAAATTCATAATTGCTCTCCTATATAATAATAAAATAATCTAAATTATTAATTGAAACATATTTATAACATTATTAAAAATTATTAAATGACTTGATGATTTATTAATAAAATAGACGATTTGTTATAAAATTATAAACCTCCAGGAGTGGAATGTAATTTCTAAAACCATAAGGGGCGATTTGTATTTTAATCAAATCTCAAGAGATATATTTGTAATTTACCTAAAAAATTAGATGAATTATTTTCAAAAGGCTGTAAACCCACAACCATACTATTAGAATATTAGATGTCATTTTATATAATTAAGAATGCATTGAGTACAGATAGATATTAAAAAATAATATAAAAAAAAAAAGAATGCTTCCCTCTAGTTCGTGATTAGATTGGAGAATATTATTGAACTCATGGAAGTTCGCCACAAATCCCGTTTCGATAATTCGAACTGTTCAATGTGTAAAACTTGTTGAGTGCTATATGCTTATAAAAAATCACGTTGATCGGATATCGATAGCTATATGATCAAATCAGTTTTGTATGAAAAAAATGAACGGTGAAAAATAAACAGCTTACAAAAATCTAATTTGATCACATACCTATCGATATTCGATTAACGTAATTTTTTATAAATATATAATACTCCATGAGTTCTACACATTGAATGATTCGGATTAAAAAAATGAGACCCATGATGAACCCTCACAAGTCTAACAGTACACTCCAGTCCGTCAGAGCCATTTCTTAAAAAAATTTGAAGGCAAAGAGCTCCTTTACTATTATTTATTTATTTATTTATTTTTTTTTTTTTGTGGGGTTTATGTAATCCTAGCGGATCTGATACCAAAAGCTTTCTATTTGGTTTCGTTTGTAGAATACGTTTTTCAGATTTTTTTTATACAAAAAAATGATAACTAATTTATAAAATAAATACTAAAAAAATATTTTTAATTTTTTTTAGATTCTAGGTCGCCGTTTGGCAACAATTTTTTTGCCTAAATAAGCACACAAATAAATAAATAAAAATAGGCTAAATAAATTAATAAGACAAATGAGTATTTTGAAAAGATTGTTAAAAATTATTTTTTTATTTTTTTTGAAAAAAACTTGTAAAAAATATGAAAGGTGATGTAATACAAAAGAATAATGCTTGAGACCCCATTTTGGGGGTCACCCCCTCACCCCCCTTTGTCACGTGGCGGGTGGTGATTGGAGGAGCAGGAAAAAAAAGAAAAAGAAAATATAACTAATGAGAGAGAGGGGGGGTCAAAGGAGGTGGAGGGAAAAGGGGGATGAATCATTGCTCAATACAAAATAAGTTAAAAACCAAAAAAACAGCTTATAACTGTGTTCCCAAAATGTTACATTCAAATCATAATTATTTCATTTTTTCTCACAACAATTACATCTAAACCAAAAAAAAAGCTAAATTTTTTTCTCAAACAGAGCTAATTTAACCAAGTTAAATTAGTCAAAAAAAATCAAGTTAAATTAGTTCTTTGTAAACAAAACCAAATTATGAATGTTGTTATTTTTAGAAGATAAAAAATTACATAAAAATGATGGGTGTTGTTATTTTTTAATTTTTACCAAATTATTTTCTAATATTTAAAAAAAATTATAAAATTAATTAAGAAACCAAACCAAAAAACATTTATTTTCTTTACAAATTGAGTAATACTACAAACCTATCCTCCTTAATTCTAAAATTATCCAGAAATTAATTTTTATCCTACCCTACATAGAACTCACACCACAAATTAAATTACACTATACAATCACCCACACAAATAATGTGGATCCCAGACTTTCCCTTAAAATTTTTATGATAATAACATCAGATGCTCCTAAATTTTAGGTGAATGCGGCATTGAACAATGTTTAACAGTAAATCGGAATGGTAGTGAAGGACAAATTCGTCCATGAAGAAAAGAATCGAAACGCATTAATTTTTAATCTTGTCGTCATCGAAAACTATCAAAATCGGGTGGCTACCCCCATAAAGTCCATCAACCCAACCCGAACTCACCTCTCATTTCTTTCCCAACTGATCTAGAGAGAGAAAACCCGAAATTCTCCAGATCGGAAAATCCCTCTCTCTCTCACTCTCTCTCTCTCTCTCTCTCTCTCTATCCACATCTTGGTCGATACTTCGGAGATGAAGAGACCAGTCGACTCCGATGACGATCCGGCGACCGGAAACGACAGGAAGGTGAAGAAAATCAAGCCGGAAGAGGAACCGGAGGCGGCGGAGAAACCGGCGATTGTGTTGATGGATGAGAACTTGCTGTACGAGGTTCTGAAGCACGTGGACGCGCGTACGCTTGCCACGGCGGCGTGCGTGAGCAAGCAATGGCACAAGACGGCGGAGGACGAGCGGCTCTGGGAGCTGATCTGCACCAGGCACTGGGCCAACATCGGCTGCGGCAACCAGCAGCTCCGCGCCGTCGTCCTCGCCCTCGGCGGCTTCCGCCGCCTCCACTCCCTCTACCTCTGGCCCCTCTTCAAACCCTCCTCTTCTTCCTCCTCCTCCTCCGCCGCGTCGTCATCGGCTTGGCCTTGCTTTCCGCAGCCGCCGCCCTCGGTGGTTCCGTCGAAACCTACCTCCGGCGGCACCGCCAAAACTCGTTGGGGAAAAGATGAGGTTCACTTGTCGCTGTCTCTTCTCTCAATTCGTTACTACGAGAAGATGAACTTCAACAATCGAGGCAAAGGACTTTAATTTTAACCTCTGATTTAGCTTTGGGTTTTCTCTTGATGGTGTTTCTAATTTTATGTTTTTTTTTTTTAATTTATAGTTTGCTTTGTATTTTTATGCGGGAGTGTATTAATTAATTAGATCTGTATCCTAACTACTACGGATTGATTCTTCGTTTCTTGATTTCTGTTGTAAAATTAGAAACATCATCAATATATATTATGATGTATTAACTATGTAATTAAATGTGATTTATGCTCTTTTTTTTTTCCCACTTAAACTCGCCTCTTTGATACTCGTATTTGGATATGTTAGGAAAGTTGGGGAAAGTGTTTACTTTAGGTGGGTAATTGAGTGATTGAGGGGCCGTCTATGGTTCCTTGTTTTTTACACTAAATTCGCCTCTGTCACTCAGTGATACTCGTGTTTGGGTAGTAGGAAAGTAGCAGAAAATGTTTGCTTTAGGTGGGTAATTGATTGATTGGAGGGACCTTGTATGGTTCCTATTTTATTACTAAAAATTCGCCTCTGTCACTCAGTGATACTCGTGTTCGGATGTTAGGAAAGTAAGGGGAAAATGTTCATGCGTCTGAGTAATCTGTTGTTACTCAGTGATGCTCGTGTTTGGACGTTAGGAAAGGAGGAGAAAATGTTTGCTTTAGATGATGGGTGATTAAATGTGCTTCTGTCACTGAGTGGGTGTTTTTGTTTAGATGTTAGGAAAGTAGGGCGAAAATGTTTGGTTTTAGGTGGGTAAATAGAGTGATTATGATGTGCCGTCTATGGTTGATGCGCTTTGTGAGTCGATACAAAACACACACAACAAAACCATTATGGAGAGTGGTTGTTTGGGTAGGGGCCCATGCTATTCTGGAACTTGTCTCGGCTTTTATGGCATAGGATAAGAAAGAGACAGAGAGATGAAATTGGCGTTTGTCTTGTTCTGTTCTGTAAAAAAAGCTCAAAAGTCTGAGCCCGAGCCATAGGAAGAACAGGACTTGTAATAAATGCTCACTACAAAAAAAAAAAAAAAAAAAAGTCGGCATCGGGTCGGATCAACCCATGTCATGCTTAAACCTGTCCGCAGGATTAGTCGGGCTTTTATGGATTGGGTTTGGATAGGTTGTTTGACGGGTGGGTAAACGGGTTTGATTTGGGTTTATTTGGATGTCATTTTGTTTTCTAATAAATGCATATAAAAATGGGACATTGACCAATAAGTCTTAAAATCAGAATTTATAGATCAACTAGTTCTAAAATTATTTTAATGAATATACAAGTCTTTATTTACGTAAATTAACATATTTACTACTGTTTTTATGATACGGTCAATTTGAAGATTCGTAGATTCTCTTCTTAATTTTAGTTGTTTATGTCATATTTAAAAAAAAAATACACTAACACTGTGTTTGGTTGAAAAATTTGGAAATGAAAAAGAAAAAAGATAGATGAAATATAAATAAAATATATTTAGATTTCAATTAATTTTATACACCTTTCTCCATTCTTTTTTCAAATTCCTTTCGAAATTTTCTAACCAAAAACAATATAAAAGGTTTTTTGTAATCACATTACTAGTTTAGACAAATCACATTTCACATTCAATCTATCCAAAATGTAACATGTCCATTATGGAAATCAACTCTTATATCACATTTCAAAAACCACATTCTACATTCAACTCATAAAAAATTGTAGCATGTTGATTTTGAAAAATCAAACCACATTCTACATTTTGTAATCAATTTAGACAAGCCACATTTCATATTCAAGCCACCCAAAATGAAGCATGCCATTATGGAAATCAACCTTTATATCACATTTCAAAAATCACATCCCACATCCAATCTATCCAAAATGTAGCATGCTCATTTTGAAAATCAAAAAACATCACACATTCAATTCACCCAAAATGTAGAATGTTATTATGGAAATCAATCCTCATGCCACATTTCAAAATCACATTCCAAAACAAAAAATGAGTCCAATAGTTAATAAAGGCAAAAACGTCTTAACGTAAGGGATAGACTTCCATTTATACTTTCATCTCTCCATAACTTTACATATCCCTATTTTAGGCCCCAATTCGGACCCACACCGATAATATGAACAGTCTATTTCGTAAGTTTCATAATAAAGGTCATTTATGCAAAAAAATGAGTTTCATCATAAAATTATAAACACAGGAACAAAAAAAAATATTTTATAAAGTGGATAGTTTAAGTTTATAATCATATTTATCTTTCATTTTATAAAATAAAATGTGATTTTTTCTTAAATTTATAATTTTCCAATGAAGCTCCTTTTTGCATAGATAACCTTTATTACGAAACTTACAAAATAACTAGTTCAGATTATCAGTACGGGTCCAAATTTGAGTTTACAAGAGAAATATGGAGAGGTATGGACAGATAAAGTATTGAGAGGAGCTTAAAAAATGTTTCCAAATCAACAAAAAATTAATCAAATGATCGATAAAAAAAAGTTTGAAGTTAGGGATTGTAGCACTACAAAATATGTACATTCCAATTAGATTGGCACTTGTGTATCCTTCAATTATTTATATTATTTAACCTCAATAATTCATCAATTCAAAAAAAAAAAAAAAAAAACCCCTCAATAATTCAACAATTACATTAATTGAAATTAAAATAGTATAACTATGTCATAAATATTATAACTGTGAAAAATTATCCATGCACATTAGAGAGTTAGAATGAATAATTACCTTTTCTATGGAATCGCTCATATGATCCCTTTAATTTTGGCCCATGTGGTGTATTCGAAGATCCCTTTAATTGCTCATATGATCCCTTTATATGACTGGGCCTTATTGGAAGATCTCACTGGTTGGGAAGATTAGTCTTGCTGAAATGCCCTCACATATTATTGTTAAAAATTAAAATCAACAGTTTATAATTGTTGGTCATTTTTTATTTTAATTTTCTCTTAATTAATTTTGAATTTAAAATAAAAAAATATATTGGTGTGTCTCTATTACAACCATATAAAGAGGACCCAAAATTAGTGAGCAAAATTCGTTAATTTATTGATATCACCTAGACAATCTAATGAGTATGGTAAAACTACAATAATTTTGAACAATTTTTATGTTCATATACTGCTACTCAAACTAAATTTAGATTTGTTTAATAGAAAAGCACATTTGAGATCCCTAAAACATATACAAGTTAAAAAAAAAAATTAAAAATTGTACATTTTCTATAAAAGTTATGGAGTAATAAAAAAAATGCAATTTTGTGAAATCAGCTTAACATGTAGCTTAAAAAAAGCACCATTAATAAGATTTTTTATTTTAAATGTTTATGTAAATTAGAAATATATATTTTGAGATTTATTTAAAATACAAACTGCTCTATGTAGTTCTAAATATTACATCTCGTCATTTCAAGTTTCTAATTACATAACAATTGACCCCTTTTTCTCAATAAATTATCAAGTCAATTAATAATTTTTAATAATGTTTAAAATATATTTCAATTAGCAATTCAAGTAATTTTATTATTGTATAGAAGATTAGTTAGAAATTTTATTTTTCTGTTAAATAAAAAATTCTGACAATAGGGTATTTGTAATTTCTAAAATTACGGAAAATGATGTATATTTTAAGCAAATTTCAAATAATGTATTTATAATTTATCTTAAATATTTTTAAATATTGGACCGAGCTTCAAATGCTTGAGCTCAGGTCCTGACCCAAAGGAGTTCAGGCTCAAACCCTTTTTACAATTTCTACCCGAACTTTAGGAGGGATTCTATTTACACCCAAAAAATCATTAAGTACTCCTAATTTTTCAGTACATCCTATTCAATTATTTAGGATTTTATGTTACTTTCAGTACACTCTATAATTTATTTTTTTCTAAATTTTCCTTTAAGATACACCCAAATAAGAACAAAGTCACTATATTTGGTTAAGGAGAGAGTTTGGTGCTACACCTAAATAATAAACAAATCAAAAATTTCAATTACACCACTTTCAAAAATCCTTAAACATATTTCATTACACCTATTATTTTTGTTCCAGATGGATAATATTAAAGTAAGCTTATGAATGTAGGGTTTGGAAAGTTCGAAGAAAGGTTGTATCATTTTTGTTTTGAAAAGGATTGGTATTGGCATGGCTTGGTTTCCAGATTGATGGCTTGTTGCTGGAAATACTGGACAACAACTAAGGAGGGTGAATAGGATAAACCCGAGGAAACTTGAGCAATTAAAATTTTATATCCAACAATTATTTCGAACCATTTGCAAAAATAAATCAATATCAAAATAATAAGATTAAGAAAGTCAAATGGATTGCTTAAAAAAATATTTTTGATTATTATTTTTATTTTCATTATTTGATTTTGTTCAAACTTTCTTCTATTCGCTAGTAATAATACAATAAGAAACAATGATATTGATGATAATGATGAGTTTTTATGGGGTGATTTGGAGTTTTGTAATGAGAAAAAAGAAAGGAAAACAATTGAAACTTGAGAAAGAATATAAAGAATATGTATGTTAGATTAGGATGTATCATGAGAAAAAAATATTATTTTATTTTAGAATTTACTATGTTTTGTTCTTATTATTAAATTTATATTAAGATATAATAAAAATTAAAATTTTAAAATTTTAATTAGATGTATCTAATATTTTTTTTTGTTTTTTTTGTTTTTTGAGTATAAATAGAATAGAATTCTCCAGACTTGAGCTCAGACCAACTCGTTTATAATAATGGAGTGATTTGTCATGCATGAATCATCAAGAAATATGAAGCAAGAAAGAGGACGTGCAATTGCACAATTTCGCACTCCAATTTTTTTATTTGCTACCTTTACCTATGGCTGAATATGTTTTTAAAACCTGTCCGCAGGAGTTCGTTCGAATTGCTCGTGAATATGTTTGAATTCGATTCAGCAGGAGTTCGTTCGAATTTGATTCGTTAATTTTTTTTTTACGTTTGACTTTGAGCTCAAGGTCGTAAATTTTTTAATAAATAAGTTCAAATATTTTAAAACTCAGTTTGTTAGCTGGTTCGTTTAATAGTTATTATTTATATATTAAATAATATAAAAATATGTATAAAAAATAAGATAAATATGTTATTTATGTATTTAAAAAGTATAAATGTAAATAATAGTTAACTATAGCTAGTACATTTATATAATAGTGATAGTAGATATTATTATTATTATTTTGGTAAAATATTAATTTTTTTTATTATATTTATATATATTGTATATATAATTGTATAATCAAAATTTTAATTGTAATTTTAGTTTCATACGCAAATATGAATTTATAAATTTTTTGACTCGTTAAGACTTGTGAACAAGCTTAAACTCGAGTCAAGCCTAAGCCAACTCGACTTGAGATCGGTTCATTAAATTTTTATTGAACTCGAGCTCGAGCTCAAGTTCAACTTCATTAAAATCTTAATAAACAAATTTAAACATATTAAAATTTGGCTCGACTTGATTCGATTCGCTTATAACTCTACCTTTACTAAAGATAAATGAATTATTGAACTTGTTTGGGATTTATTTTTAATAACCGCTGGCATATGTGATGTGCAATAAAATAAATGATAAAAAAAAGTTAACATAATAATATCTATATTGCTCAAATGATAAAGTTTTTTTTTTTTTAATAGTCTCGTGCACTTTTTTTTTTAAGGGTGAATTATTGATAAGTCTTATAGGTTGGAATTATGTTTTAATTAGTATTTTTTTATTTATTTCCATTTAATCGTTTTAGATTTGTAATGATTCATTCGCTATTGTAATCTCCTTAATTGTTGCTATTTGTTGGATGATTATATTTGGAAAAAGTATACTAAAGAGTTTTTTAGGTCTCGTTTGGCAAGTTAATATTTTAGTCAAAAAATTACTAAAAAAGCCAAAAAGCTTATAATATATACAAAAAAAGTCAAAGATTCTCTTTTTTCTCTCTACTTTTTGCACATTTTTTCTTAAAAAATTCAAAAAGTCACCTAAATATACTAATTTTTTTAATCTCATATTTTAGCCAAAAAGTTAAAAAGTTATTAAAATAGTCTGTTCCCAAACAAGGCCTTAGTGTTTTATCTTAGAGTGTTACGTTTGGAAAAAGTATATTAAGGAGTTTTTGTGTGTTATATTGATTGAAGTTTTTTTTTGTGTGACATTAGAGTGTTATGTTTGAGAAATGTATACTAAGAATTTTTTTTAGAGTATTACGTTGTTACGTTTAGAAAAAGTACACTAATAAATTTTTTTAGAGTATTATGTTTTAGTGTTACATTATAGTGTTATGCGTGAGTGTTACATTAAAGTGACAGAAACATGATCCAACTTAGATCCAACTTCCTTAAGATGGCGTCTCCCAATGAAGAAGGGTAGAAACATCTACCAAATCATACCAAAATTTAAAATAGGATTTCACCATAAAGTGGTCAAAACAAAACAGATCTATCAGTGTATTAGAGAATTTATAAAACTGATTGAAATAACTGATTACCATATAGCACTTTTCGATAATTTAATCACATGGCATAAAAGTTAGCCTTTACTTTTTATAATAGTATAGATTTTTGGAGTACTTACGTGTAGGTCCTATTAACTAGACTTATTTACCTACACGTCCTAACTAATAAATTTAAGGGAGACTTATTTATAAGTCCTTTTTCAGAACCTTATGCTAGGCTAAGTCCTGTGTAATTTCTTATAAAGTCTCAAGTCCTATTTTCATAAGAATGTATTCCACAAGATCCTAACGTGACATGACATTTACATAAACGTAACGTAACGTGACACCTACATAAACGTAACGTAACGTGACACCTATATATACGTAACGTAACGTGACACCAATATGAACGTAACGTGACACCTACATAAACGTAACGTAACGTGACACCTATATAAACGTAACGTGACACTTACATAAACGTAACGTAATATGTCACGTTATGTTTCGCAACTTAATAAATTTTTATTTTTTTAATCTGTTTGTTTTGAAATAGATATATAATCTTAATGTATTTTTATTTTGTATTATTAATTGTAAAATTTAAAAAATTATCAATAATATATGTGAAATCTAAATTAATTAATAAAAATAGAAAGGATAAAAGCACATTGGAAAAACAACACTCGCAAATCACGCTTATCTATGAGTGGACATGGGTGTGTGGTTTGGGGGAGAAAAGTTACTTACTCGTCTTCAAACATGAGACGCACTTTATCAATGTTGATGAATTGCTGGAGCTAAGTCATCATAGCAATAACAAGATGATTTGACATTCTTGTTGAAGAAGACATCTATGGAAGGACAAACTATCTAAAAGTAAGTATTTTCGGTATTCTTTATCATAATCTTGCCTTTGCTGATGAAAAAAAAGTAAATCATAATGTGAAAGAAAATGGCATTTGCCGGCTCTTCATGCTGTTTTAATAATTCTATAGGGCAGAGAGGCGAAGAGTTTGTTTAACTCTCTGTAGACTGAAATGTGATTTATGAATAATTATTTTTTTAGTTAATTAATTATGTTTGAATTCAGTAATTTGGTTGTTTGGCTGTCCCAAAAAAATCCAAAAAATAAATAAAATCAATTTCTTATATAAAAAATTGAATGTTACCATAGATCATATGTGTCATGTTACGTTTATGTAGGTGTCACGTTACGTTACGTTTATGTAGATATGTCACGTTACGTTTATATAGGTGTCACGTTACGTTACGTTTATGTAGATATGTCACGTTACGTATAGGTGTCACGTTACGTTTATGTAGGTGTCACGTTACGTTACGTTTATATCAATTTTCTATATATGATTTTATTATTATTTATGATATTAACAACCAATATTGAAGGTAAATGTGTCAACAAACTTCTCATAGGACTTATGGGAACATAAATTTTTTAGTAGGACCATATGTAACATAAGTCTCCCTAATAGGACTTCTAAATAATTTTTC
Source organism: Camellia lanceoleosa (assembly GCA_025200525.1). Taxonomy (NCBI): domain Eukaryota; kingdom Viridiplantae; phylum Streptophyta; class Magnoliopsida; order Ericales; family Theaceae; genus Camellia; species Camellia lanceoleosa. The sequence continues at coordinate 182,106,190 of CM045761.1, read as the reverse complement.
CTAAATTTAACACTATAAAAATAAGAGATTGATAAATTTATCACTATAAATTTATTCATAAAAACAAAGAGACTGATAAATTTATCACTATAAATTTATTCATAAAAATAAAAGGCTGATAAATTTATCTTTATCACTTAATAAATTTATCAGCAAGACCTAATGGGCAATAAGTCTCAAAAATAGAACCTATTGATAGTTTATCCTAGATTTTTTCTAAGTTTGTACACTACTTGTAGTTTTTGAGCAAAAATAATTTTAAAAAATTTAAAAAATCAATAATTTAATCATTGAGAAGGAAGGACGCTTTTGAGATTATAATTTTGAAAACTGATGTAAAAATTCGCATTTAGATCCGGTAATATGTTATTAGAGAATATTTAAAAGAAAGAGTTACCTTAAATAATTCAATAGATTATCAAATTAATAAGTTTTAGAAAAATGGTTGAGACCATTAACAGTGAATCTTACCCACTGTCAGAGTGTTGTCTTTTTTTTTTTTTAACGTGTGTGCCAACTCACTAGTGGTGCTTTAGAGTATCACTTTTAGTGGTATGTATCATGTAAGTTTCAAAAGTGAATCTATCTTTTGAACTATAACAACACTATTTTATAATTTTATTTTATTTTATTTTATTTTATATTTAAAATTATTTATGGTAATGCTGATGATGATGATGATGATGATGATGATGATGATGATGATGAAATAGGGCATGATATTGGACTATAAATTTTGGTCAATCCTAAATTCTATATTTAGACATAAATGTATTCTGGCGCTCCAATTTATGGACGGTTAATAAATTAAATTAATTTTAAATTTACAATTAATAATCTCGAAATAATAATTGTCCCCAAAATAATTTATACAAATTTCTCCAAATATATATATATATATAATTTATACAATTGTCTCCAAAAAAATAATATATTGGTGGGTTCCAAAATATCTAACTTAGTAAATTCTTTAATGCTTCAATCTTGATCGCCACTACATTGCTTCGTACCTAAAAAATAAATTAACTTGAAAAGTATACAATACGATAAGAAAAAAAATACTTAGATAGAGAATAAATCAATAGAGATCCAATAAATTATGATATTGCACAAGCGATTTGATTCAATTCGATAATCAAGCAATTTACTAAATTGCATAAACACTTCAACTAAACATACACTACAGGGAATATCAGTTTTGGAGGCGTATTTTTAACGAAACGCCACTGTTTGTAACATTTAACGGCGTTTCATAACCGTCGTATTTTTCTCTAATCAAAACGTCGCCGTTTTATGAATAGAAGACGTTTATAAACGACTTGAAATGGGTTTGTCCCACACGCTCCCTCTCCCTGTTTCACCTTTATTTTGAATCCGACTCACTCTCGCTCTCGCTCTCGCTCACACTCGCGCTTGCTCTCGCTCTCAAAATCGAAATCGATTCAGATCGGTGAGCGTTCATCAGAGCCACTTCGAAGTTCGAAGTTCATCAGAGCCATTTCCAAGATCTTACATCGGTGATTCATCAGAGCCATTTCGAAGTTCTCTCTCCAAATCGATTCAGATCGGTGAGCGACTCTCTCTCTCTCTGCTGTGTAAACCCTAATTATTTCTGTCAGTTCATCTCTGTGATTCAGAGATTCATCTCGGTCTCAGCGAAACAGATCGGTGATTCATCAGAGCCATTTCAGACTTAACCATGTCAGTTCAGCTCTGTGATTCAGAGATTCAGCTTGCTTACTACAATACATATACTGTCTTTACAAAAATTAAATAGATTATTTTCTTTTCATGTTGATAATTAAACATTATCTATCTATAATTAGACTTTACCATCTACTTAAGAAGAAAATCAATATTTCAAAATCAAGCATCTCCTTCATAAGCTTAATTGAGCAACAAAACTATATCTTCTTGGTGATTTATTTTCTCTCCCAAATATGACAATTTTATATGGTTGTTTATTTTTTTGGGCTTGGTGTTATTCAGTTTGATGTAATGATTTTTATGAAATTTATAAATTGGAACAAAATATATTTTTTGATTGGTGGAGGGGAATGAGATTTATGGGATCAATACACTTCTTGATAAGAATGACCCAGAGTCTACACCAATCATAAATTGTGTTTTGTTCACAAACATCAAAAGTATGTAAACAAATTTGTTTTCCATATTTTTTGATTGGTGGAGGGGAATGAGATTTATGGGATCAAACAAATTTGTTTTCCATTTATTTTTCATATTTGTAATACGTCTATCAAAAACTAAATAAATAAATAAATAAATAAGTCCACAACTATTTGGTGGATTATGTTTAAAAAGAGGTAATTGAATGGTGACTTGGGTGAAAGCACATACTAGTAGTGATACTGCTCATGAGCTTTAATGATTTGATTAACAATCGGGAAGGAGTTTGTGGAAGATGACTCATGTTTAATTTGAGCAATCTGTGGGTCAGTTTTGGGATATGATTGTAGTGCTGCCTCTGTTTCTATCCTCTGAGTTTTGTTCCTTCATTTTGTTGTTGTTGTGTTCCATCTGCTGGTATTTTGAAATGAATATCAACCAAGTGAGCAATTCTGACTATGGAGAAGTGAGGCATTGACTGATGATATTGATGGTAATGCAGCCATTTTGTTTTAAGAGGAAGTTTACCTTACTGTTTGTATTTTTTACTTTGTTTAATTCAATTCATTTTGCTCAGTAGAGTTTCCCAAATATGGATGTTTGCACTGCTTTTGCAGTTGCGTTTAATGCGAACACCACTCGAACTATGTTGGTTCTAGAAGTTTTATTCAAGAAACAAGTGAGTTTGAACCTCTTCCTTGCATTTTTAGCTCATCATACCGCTAACAAAGAGTAGGTCTGTATATAATTATTGAAACATCCACTTATCTGCTGCTTTCTCTTGTTTGACTCCTCCTACATCCAGTCCTCAGATTCTCAGAAGATTGACCACCAACTCGTTGCGAGATACGAGAATGCAGATTGGAGACTTCGCCCTCTCCCTGATGAGATGCTCAGGTACGTGTTTGTTTGTGAGCAATGATCCTTACTTTCCTAATTTCTTGCCTGCCTTTTTCATCTTGTTGTTTCTTTTGTTTTATTGTTTTTAGTTAGGAGTTTTTGTTTTGTTTTTGAGATGTGAAGGTACTTTGAATAAGATATGGACAAATGTCTTGTTTGAAACTCCTAATTATTTGTGAGGAAAATAAGTTGGCTATCTTTATTTCTTAAGGGTGGACAATTGAGTGGTAAAAGGTTCCATGTAATAAAAGGTTCCAAAAGTATATAAGATTATCGTACAATCCACTGATGTCGGAGAAGTTACTGCACCCTGCATTCTGCCATGCTACTTTGCCCATTGGGTTTGAGTTGACATTTTATTTTACTGGACTTTTCCTTATGAATTACACAAGAATTTTGTTTTATTCAACACAATGAAAATACACAAAAGAACAATCAATAAGAGGAATATAAAATTTTATTCTAGATGCTCTAGCAGTGCTTTGAATCTTGCAGTTTTCAAGGTTGGCACTCACACTCTTGCTTCTCAAAGCGTGCATTGAGGAAGGATCTTGGCGATCTTCATTGTCCCCCATGGTCTTAGAAATTAAATCTGAACCATTTATGTGGATTGTATGTTGGAATTAAAAAAGATAGCAAGAATATTTAAGTGAGCAATGCTCTCCGTTCATGTTCCAGGGTGTAGGGCATTCAATTTGACAGATTCTGCCCTCTGTATCATAGCAGTTCATGTTTGAGTATTTTTATTTGATTATTTGTGTTAGTCATTGTGTCGTCCCTAAAGCCAACATATTGACCCTATGGATTAATTTCAAGTTTCAACAGCTCAGAAGAAATGGATTGACAAGTAACATGCGTTTTTTAGTTTTATCCAGGCCCGTGTGTCACCCAAATCATCAGACTTATCATATTTTGTTTTTATTAGATATGCCAGAGAAAACACACACTACCTGTTGCATATTTATGATTTAATGAGAGTTAGGTTGCTTTCAGCATCCACTGAGTTTGAAAATTCTGATGAACCGCTAGTGGAGATATGACCTTTATAAGCTATGAACATTCCGTTCTCTATGCATGTATATTGAAAGTACATAAGGTATTTTAATAACTATTTCACTTAGCTAATTGAAAGAATAACCTTTTTTAGCAATAAGATGTTTCGTTGTTGCTGCTTTTGATTCTTGGTTATTGTCAGTGATGGTTTCTTCTTGTTCGAAGCAGGGATTTGAAGTGATAGATATAATTTTTGATGTCAAGCAATCGCTACGTGTGCATTTTTCATAGCATATATGCTAAAGAAGAACAAATTTTCTCGCAAGATTCATTTATATCATACTTGTAGTTATTAGTGCTATAGATCTTGACCAGAATTATGACTATGCATTGCAGGGATTTGTTGGGATGGCTAAGGATCTTAACGCTATTGTGATTGCTTTCAGAGGCACTCAGGAACGCAGGTTTGAAGACGCTTGTGGCCTTAAATTATTAGTTTTTTTGCTATCTCTTTGGAGCAATGTTTTCAACTAAGCATTCATCATTCAGATCTCCAGTTAACTACTTCTTGTTCTGTTACCAATTCTGAGACCTTCAAGTCTGATTATTCTTCCTCATGTCTTTCATGCATTATTCTGATCTTGGTGACTTGGATTGTGTAATGTGTCTCATTAAGTTGTTATAAATGTTGATTACATGTCCTAATGTCTCAAGAGAGAGATTTTATAATGTTTTAAGATACAAAAAGCAATGTTAGTTTTACTTTATTACGGAAATCTTCTTCTTGCCATCAATGGCCATTTGTTCATTACTATTTAAAGAATGAACAACAATGTGTACAGCTTACAGAATTGGATTGAAGACTTGTACTGGAAGCAACTCGACTTAAATTATCCTGGCATGCCTGAGGCAATGGTGTGTTGCAATAAACTTTGACTGGATACATGAATAAAAGTATCTTTTTTCTTTTTATTAAAAAAAGAAAATAGAAAAATGGTGGGTCAATACTATTCAATGTGTTTGGTTTGAATTTTAAGGTGTTGTAACCACGCCCGCGGGGAGCCTCGCTACAGCTCGGACTCGATTTTTGTTGCGGTTCTCAATCTCGAACCAAAGAGTCCAAATCCGGCAAATCGTTTTGAAGGAAAACAGATTTTTTGAAAGAAGTGCCAAACATGGACTGCTTTGCCAGATAACAGAGTCGCCACCTAAATATTTTAAAATGGGAAATTTAGGAAACCCTGACTCGGTCGAAAGGCCACGTGTCCGTCCGCCATCACCAAAGTTGGTTCGGGAACTTGGGTACGATTAGGGAAGGTCACATCGTGAGCACCCCTCTCGCCGATCAAAGACCGCCTCTACTAACCATGATATCGATTTTGAAAACATTGTATGCTCTTATTAGGTTATTAGCCTAGGTTACTATGTGATGCTCATGACAAACAAGTATAGATCGGGCCGTCAATTGGAACTAAACATCTCATGTTTGTTTGTGAAAGATGGTTTGCTACCCGCAGTAGGCTTAAAATACGATTTTGCCACAATCTAGTGGGCTTAACAAACAATTGATGAATTGCTCCAATTCGATAACTCAACCTCCACCCACAGCATCCAAGGCAGTTATATCACATAAGCATTTAGCCTCATGGTAAGCATGCTATCATGGCAACACTCACACGCATGCAAGGATGCTAAAGCATAAAACTCACCGAGTACTCCAAGCCAAAACAGAAAATGATTAGAAATCATGCATGATCCTAGGTATACGTAAATGCCTAATGCAACACATGCAAGAATGCAAACTATAGCGAGCTCGGCTATTCTAAATATGGCATATGAAATGCTACAACTAACACGTATTCAATTTGGAATTGAAAATACAATGCAGATTTGTATGATCGCTAGCCCGAGTGCGTGCAAAAGCAGATGAATGATGCAAACATCTTTGTCATACTATATGCTAATTGAAGTATGCCCTATATCTAACCATTCAAAGCGGGTAAATAAAAGGAGAAAGAAATGGGGTTGGAAGACATACATCACACTCACCCACCCTTATTACAGCTTAGCCCTCGCAGAGGGTCCGAATAAAAGAATAATCTGATCCCAAATATTACAGGTCAAAATATTACAAATTTCTAATTAATTAAACAAATTAACTATGAAAAGTAAAGTGGCATGCAAGCCGAGGACCGCCGCTTCGAAGGATGATGTATGTTGCATTTTGCGCAGAAATCCAGGATGCCCCAATTAGCCTCTGTTGCAATTTACCTTGAAACGCGTGCCATGCTCAGGAAAGTTGCCAACTCAATTTTGCCGCAACAGAGCGAGAAAAGGCAAGAAGTGTATTTCACAAATGTATGCATGTCTCGATCTCGCGCGCCACCAATCACGCATATCGATGCATGATGGCCGAGGAGCAGACGGTAACAACTCAATATTGGGGTGGATACACATGAACGCAAGAAAAAAGGGCATGCCTGGAAATGCGTGCCCACGGGCACGCAAACTGAGGTGATGCTGAAAGATGAAAATCGGATAAAACCGAAGTGCCTCGAAGTGCGTGCCCACGGGCGCGCAAACCGAGACGAAACCAAAATGGAGATCAGATAAAACTGGAGTGCCTCGAAATGCGTGCACACGGGCACGCAAACCGAGACGATGATATACGATGCAAAAACGGATAAAACCAAAGTGCCTCGAAACGCGTGCCCACAGGCGCGCGAATCGAGGCGATGATGGAAGAATGAAAATCGGATAAACCGGCCTCAAACGCTGCGTGCCCACAGCGCAAATCGAGGCGGCGATGAAAAGAATGAAAATCGGATAAACCGGCAAGTGCCAAACGCTGCGCCACAGCGCGCAAATCGAGGCGATGAAAGAATGAAAATCGGATAAAATGGCAGTGCCAAACGCGCGTGCCCACAGCGCGCGAATCGAGGCGATGATGAAAGAATGAAAATCGGATAAAAGCAGCCTCGAAATGCGTGCTGGTAGCGCCGCAAATCGAGCGATGATGAAAGAATGAAAATCGGATAAATGGCAAGTGCCAAACGCGTGCCTGAGCGCCGAATCGAGGCGGCGATGAAAGAATGAAAATCGGATAAACCGGTGCCTCAAAATGCGTGCCACAGCGCCGCAAATCGAGGCGATGATGAAAGAATGAAAATCGGATAAACCGGCAGCCAAACGCTGCGTGCCCACAGCGCCGCAAATCGAGGCGATGATGAAATGCAATGAAATGGCATACGGAATGCCGGGATGGACTTACACCAACATGGGAGAGCCTCACCACCACATAGAGGCCGCCGGTGAAAAGAAGTCGCCGAGACGCGCTACCATGACACGCAAATCGAGGCAATGGCATACAAGCATGAAAATGCGAATTGGGCTTACGCCGACATGAGAGGGCCTCAACCACACTCACATAGGCTGCCGAATGATAAGAATGAGGTGCCCCGAAGTGCGCGCCATTGGCACGCAAACCGAGGCAATGCAAAATGATACTGAATGGCCGGAAATGATATGCAAGCATGGTAATGGAATTTCAGCACCTAAGTAAAGGGAAAACAGCCCCAAACAAATCAAACGACACCAAGCATGCATTCATCCCGAAAGTACGTAAATTAAGCCCCAAATGGCCTATAGCCATGCTATACATGCAAAATATGATCATGGAAGCAAGAACAGTAGCAAGGCAGTCCCAAATATGGCATTTTTTCAGTAATAAACATGGCCAAAATGCAAGCATAGATATGGCAACAAAAGCTCGCAAGAATACGGTAAAAGAGAGGATTTTCAAAGCAAGTAGTATATAGAAAATTCAAATAGAAAAAATTTCTTCTACAACATGAAAGAGGGCCCAAAAATAAGCATATATTCAGAAGATGGCAGCCTCTAAATCATAAGACAAATATGCTAGAAATAGAAGGCAAAAATGAAGCCACAAGAGGGTATAACCTAAGACATGCAATCTATACACCAAATGACCAAACCTTCTTCATGAAACATGTAAAGGGGGTCAAAATAAGACTAAAACCAGTAGGGGTCGAAGTCCTAAAACCAAACACAAATAGGTCAAAAATTGCATGCAAAAAGTGGCACACTTGATGAAATTTGAAGGAGGTGATAGATACAAAGGCCAAATGAAGTTGAGCCTATCTACAATGTTGTAGAGGGGCTCATTTTAAGCACAAAATCAGTAGGGGTCGGACCCCCAAAAACCAACACAAATAGGTCAATTTTAGCATGCAAAAATGTTACCAACTTGAAGAATATTGAAGGAACTAGTATATACAAACACCAAATGAGGTTGGGCCCTTCTACAAAGTTGTAGAGGGGCTCATTTTAAGCACAAAAGCAGTAGGGGTCGGAGCCCCAATTCTCAACCAATTAAAGGATAGAAAAGGATCAAGAAAATGCCCTAAAAATTGGTTTTGAATACTTACCCTTGAAGACTTGTCTTTCTTTGCTTCTTGGCTTGGATTTGTGGCTTATCAACCTCTGAAATCCACTTCCTTGCTGCTGGAATCGAAGTTGGAATGGTGAGGCTTAGGGTTGATGAAGGAATCAAGCAAGAACTTGAAGCTTTTTTGGAGTTTTTAGCTATGGAGATGGAGGTTTTTGCCTTGGTGTCCTTGAAGAGATTTTTTCCAACCTTGAAGAAGGAGGGGGAGGGGCCCTCAAATAGGCAAGAAAATGGGGTGTAAAAGGGGAGGGAAAGCATCCAATCTTTCCTCTGAAATGTCCCGGATGAGAGACACTTGAAAAGACAAATTGGAACAGCCGAAAGGAAGTCCGGGCAGTAGTTTTGCTCAAGGTGGCCGGCCAGCCACCCACCATGGCCGGCCAGCCACCTCAAAAAATCAACTTCAAAATTTCTGGCCGACCACCATACAAGAGTGTCCTCCCATGTGTGTAGAATAAGGCCCCAGGGTCGGAATTTGGCAACACTGAACCAGGAGTCACAACATAGAGCTTGAAGGAGAGGCCCAAAAATGAAAGGCACAATTTCTGGCCGACCACCATACCAAAGTGTCCTCCTAGATGTGTGCAACAAGGTTCCAAGGCCGGAAATTGGCAACACTGAAGCAGGAGTCACAACATAGAGCTTGAAGGAGAGGCCCAAAAATGAAACTCACAGTTTCTGGCCGACCAGTAGTTGGTAGGGTCCTCCCAGGTCCCCTCATCACAGATATGTAACTTTGGTTGGAAGAAAATACCCCCAAGGTGTTCAACATTGGCCCGGAAGTGAGCAAAACGGGCTCCGGAGGAGCGAAACTGGTTATCTGGGATAATTGCTGGCCTCCCACCCCCCAGTGATCTTTCTGATGTTGAAACAGAGGTACCTGCCAAGTTTGAACAAAAACTAATGAGACATGTACGTTCGGGGCCAAAACAGAGCAAATAGGGATCCCGAAAATGGGTCAGTGCCGAGGTGGTGTCCGGCAGCGAAGTGGGTATCTGCGACCCCAGTGTCCTCTGGAATGACAAAACAGAGGTACCTGCCAAAAACCGGAGAAGATGGATGCGAAATGAATGCTCGGGACCAAACCCGCTCGGTTTGGGGTCCCGAAAACCGGCTATGAGCACCGAAAGTGGCATACGGCCACGAAGTGGGCATCGGGGGCCCCAGGGTTTCTCGAAATGATAAAACAGAGGTTCCTGCCAGAAACCGAAGAAAGCGGATGTGAAATGAATGCTCGGGGCCCAAATCACACAGTTCGGGGTCCCGAAAATGGGTCGCGGGTGCCGGAAGTGGTGTTCGGCTGCGAAGTGGGCATCAGGGGCCCCAGTGTTCCTCGGAACACTAAAACAGAGGTCTCCGCCAAAAACCGGAGAAGTCGGAGATGGTTGGGCGGTCCCGAGCCGAGGCACACAGCCTAACGGCCCCGAAAACCGGGAACCGGGCCCCGAAACGGGCAAAATGGCCTACGGCCACGAAAAGTAGCCCACGGCCACCGGGAGATAGTCTACAAGACCACTCCCTTCCCTCGGGAAAGAAAACAGAGAAAAACGAGTCTGGTTCGCAAACCGAGACAAGGTAGAGAAGAGGGTTCGGAAGTCCGGAGGCAGGGCGCGCGGCCATGACTCTGAGACTTCGGAACGAGCACAGTATGCAACATCACCGAGTGCTCTATCGGTGACGTCTGAGTCTTAAGGTCGGTCAAAAATAGGGTGTCTACAGGTGTTAAAAGATATTATACATGGTTGGCCACTTCTTATGAAATGTTTATGGTTTTTTGGCTTCAGATATATTCACAATGCAATATATATGAAGCAGGACAGAAGAAGGTGTGAATACATTAGATGACCTTGAAAGAGCATACAGAAGAAGGTTTTTTGGCTTCGGTACTGTGGTCCTATGAGGAAGTACCAATAGTATATTAGATGACCTTGAAAGAGCAGTTAATGATGGTGTGAATACATACAAGGTAATTCTGTCCAACATATCTACGATACTTATTTTAGGTAGGTCATCTTTTATAAAAAGTATTGCATCAGTTTCCACTGGACCTTAAGAAGCTAATCTGAATGTGGCTTTATGCATCTTTGTGCTAGGCAATGTGCGAGGGCAGGTTGTATAGTACCGGAGTCAGCCATCGAAATTGAGTTGGCTAGAAGATCAAGGAGTTTTCTTTTCAAGGAAACAGGGTACGTAGTTTCCTCTCTCTCCATGAATAGATAGATATGATGCATGGGTATATTATGAGATATGCTATGTTGAGATATGTTATGCTATATATATTGTGATGTGATGCGTGGGCGAGAATGCTTGTGATGCTTATGCCTAGGTAAGTTTGCGGTTATGTGTGGATCTGCCTTAGGCACTGGGGGAGGCTGATGAGATGTGGGAGTGCCTAATTTAATGTTCTCCTGCACTTCGGGGTTGGGTGAAGTGTCTATATCCTTTTAGCATGTCCAACATGCTACATCACTTTTTGAGATCTGTGTAACATTATGGCAGATGATTACTAACTTGGGAGGTTCCAGAGAAGAAGCTTGAATTGCTTTTGATCATGTTTGTCAAAATGTGCTTCTTCTTAGTTGATACTCATCTTACGTGCTTATTCAACACGTATTAGTTTCATGTCCACCCCCATTTATCATGTGAGACAACCATTTTGTGGTTGGATGTGATGCTTGTGAGAGAAAAATGAAATAATTATGGGTTTGATGTGACATTTTGTCTTATTAGCTATTTTAACCTATTTTATCTTTTTGTAAATTTTAGTCCAAAAAGCCAAAAATAGCCTTTGCCAATGTATCAACTTTTTGGTGTATAGTCTATTGGCTATGAACTTGGGAGGACTTTTAACTAGTATCCGCTTTTTTGTGCTTAAATTTTCATACTAAAGTAATATACATATATTAACTTGGTTATTGTGATCCAACCTTATCTTTTTGGTCATATTCTTTGTATGCTTGAAGTATTTGTCCAAAGTATTTTGAAGCCGAGGCAAGGTCCGACTTGTCCGCCTTTTAACACTAACATACCGAAAGTTGAGCAAAGGAAAAAAGGGAGGCTAAAATGGAATGTCATTGGGATAAACTCTTCAACACACACACACATCTGAGGACTACCTCATTCTGAAGCACATGATGCTTTTACTTTTGAGTGGGCGATGTGTCCGATCTGACCATCTTATTTTGTCATTTTGCACGCCAAAGAAACAATATCATTGCAATGGTCAGGTATATGCAGTATGAATCATTCCTTGTCTCAGCTTAACATATGTTTTTAGCATCGTGTTTGATATCTTGTTTAAAGTAACGAGAATAGTTCCAAACTGATGGATGTGAAACGAGGGTGGAGTTTAGTGCTTGGTGTCTATGCACAAAATTTCAAGTTAGTGGGTCTTCTTTAGAAGGAAAGCAATCGACATTATGCAAATGATCAAATTTAACAAGAGTGTCTCCTTAAGATTAGGATTAATGTTGGAGGTCAATTTCCCATTAGAGCAAGAATGTAAATAGTTAAAAGATTGTCCTTAACACTCAATGCCTAAAGTCACATACATATTTTTTTCTTGCTTTTGTTGCGTAATTGGCGGGGGGAAGAATTTCTTCCATTGCAATAAATGCCGTAAGTCTCTGTTCTTTCCTGTATTGGTTATATGTCATATAGGTGTTTTGATTACGTTTATGTTAGTATATTTTAATTGTTTGTGCTAATTATATTGTGGACACACCTCTTAGGATGCTGCTACTCGGTTCTTTTGAAGAATAGCCATCCCTGTGTTGAAGGAGCAATGCATAATGACTGCCCTGTTTGCTTTGAGGTATTTGACATTATCCATATTTGCTTTGGTTCTTCCTATACTATAATGATTTCAGTGTTTTATGTTTTAGTACGTGTCCACAAGCACATGCTAATCAAAAGCGGTTTCTGCAGTATCTATTTGAGTCGAGAAATGATGTAACCGTCATGCCCTGTGGGCATACTATTCACGAGAGCTGCTTAAAGGATATGCATGAACATTATCGGTGATGGTCTAAAGAATTAATTCTCGGGTAAATGGTTTTGAGAAATATATTTTTTTTTTGTATGTATTAATTTACTTGGTTATTGAATAGGTATGCATGTCCTATCTGCTCCAAGTCAGCCTGTGATATGTCGAAGGTATGGGAGAAATTTGACATGGAGATTGCGGCTACACCCATGCCCAAACCTTACCAAAACAAGATGGTCAATCTCTCTCTCTCTCTCTCTCTCTCTCTCAAAATTCATTGGATATTTTGCAGGAGGAGATTTACTAATGTGAATTTGGTGTTAAGGTCGGTCAAAAATGGGGTGTCTACAGTTGCCCCTCTTTGACAGAACTCGGAAGTCATAACAATGACGGGAGTGAATGTCAAAGCCCAGAGACGACCCATTTTTGACAAGGCCGAAGACTTAGACAATCATACGAGATAAACAGAGATATGTGTGCCCGTAGGCAGGGGCAAAATGCAAATGATATACACAGAGCCAGGTGATCATGCAAATGCAGCAAGCTGTAATGAAGCAAGTATTGGCAAATAAATGCAACAGTTTTAAGCAAGAATGCAAAGCAACAACTACATTTCATGCAGTTAGGAATGCGGAGAATCATTCAATTCTCGTCGCGTCTCACACGGAGAAGATACGATACCTGCGCGATTCGTCTGGTCGCACCAGCCTCAAATGAACCGTACATACAATATCGTGCCTGCAAAATAGAGCAATTCAACAAGAACAATATGCTAACAACATATATTCAATGCGATTCCTGTGATTCCGAAAGTTCGACACCTTGATCTTGGCGAGTGAATGCATCGCAATGTGACACAAGTAAGCGCAAGATAGCGATGCAATAAAGAGTACAATAGATGCAAAATGGTGACATACTCCAACCATCTTTGGACCCGTGAGTGGAGGAAGAACAAAGAAAACCAACCAGGCGCGTTCCACGCAACCTGAGATAAATTCCAGACACGCTGAAAACCGTGTGAGGAAGGGGACACTCAAAACATGCTGAAATCATGAGAGGAGGTCCAAAAACAACCGCCCAGGTGTGTACGCAACACAACCCGAGATAAATTCCAAACACGCCGAATCGCAGAAGGAACGGACACTCAAACCACGCCGAAATCGTGAGAGGAGGTCCAAAACAACCGCCAGTGTGTACGCAACACAACCCGAGATAAATTCCAAACACGCCGAAATCGCAGAAGGAACGGACACTCAAACCACGCCAAATCGTGAGAGGAGGTCCAAAACAACCGCCAGTGCGTACACGACGCAACCTAAGATAAATTCCAAACACGCTGAAATCGCGTAAGGAATGGGACACTCAAACCACGCTGAAATCGTGAGAGGAGGTCCAAAAACAACCGCCCAGGTGCGTACACGACGCAACCTAAGATAAATTCCAAACACGCTGATATCGCGTAAGGAATGGGACACTCAAACCATGCTGAAATCGTGAGAGGAGGTCCAAAAACAACCGCCCAGGTGCGTACACGACGCAACCTAAGATAAATTCCAAACACGCTGAAATCGCGTAAGGAATGGGACACTCAAACCACACTGAAATCGTGAGAGGAGGTCCAAAAAACACCGCAAAAGTGCGACGCAACCCGAGATAAATTCAAACACGCTGAAATCGCGTAAGGAATGGGACACTCAAACCACGCTGAAATCGTGAGAGGAGGTCCAAAAACAACCGCCCAGGTGCGTACACGACGCAACCTAAGATAAATTCCAAACACGCTGAAATCGCGTAAGGAATGGGACACTCAAACCACGCTGAAATCGTGAGAGGAGGTCCAAAAACAACCGCCCAGGTGCGTACACGACGCAACCTAAGATAAATTCCAAACACGCCGAATCGCAGAAGGAATGGGACACTCAAACCACCGAAATCGTGAGAGGAGGTCCAAAACAAACCAAAAGCGCATACACGACGCAACCCGAGATAAATTCCAAACACGCCAAATCGCGCGAAGGAATGGGACACTCAAACCACGCCAAATCGTGAGAGGAGGTCCAAAAACAACGCCAGTGCGTAACGACGCAACCTAAGATAAATTCCAAACACGCCAAATCGCGTAAGAATGGGACACTCAAACCACGCCGAAATCGTGAGAAGAGATCCGAACAACCGCCAGCGCATAATAACGCAACCCGAGATAGTCCCGGAGGACAACGATCCCAAACGCTGCTCAGCGTAAAAAGGATAAATGGTAGAAGATAACACAAGATGCGAATAAGTGCAAGTATGGTGTGTATGACAATACCAATGGAAGAATGCATAACAATGCAGGTGGAAGGGTGCGTAACTTTGAAGCAGGCTTGATCTTGCGCTTGAGGTAGAGGCACACTCATACTTCGGAGCATTGACAGGGCTTGAAAAGGTACATCCCGAATACAATCACGGAATTTGCTGAAGGTGAAACACACTCAGATGCTTCGATTTTCCTTCTTTTCTTTTGCTTTGCAGTCCGGAACCTAAATAGCTTCAGATAGGTCCTTGTTTCACTGTTCTCATATGACCTGGGTTGAACCCTGCGGTTTTATGAAAGAACAAGTTCTGTTTTGCACAAATGTGGAGAACGGCACGGCACTCGGAGCACAAAACGATTTTTTGAAATTGAGAGTGAGCATAAGTTCTCAACTGGGTATTGAGCCTACGACTGAATACAGCACGCTACGACTCAACAAGAAAACAAAAGGCACATAACCTAGACACATCGAGTAACACTCGAGACGACTCAAAACAAGGATCGAGATAAAACAAAAAGACACGACACTCAGACGTGCACAGGGAGCCTGTTTCACCGGGTATGTTTCCCATCCTTTCTTATTTGTGATTCTCACATCACTCGGCCCTCAAGCTCTGTTTTTCTGAAAAAGCCCTTTTCTCACTTTTTCTCTCATCGCACATCTCTCTATTCTTCAATCTCTCATTTTTCAATCCCTCCCCTGGGTGGTTGATGGATAAACAGCAAGTTGTGGGCTCGTGCCTCTAGCATTCAGCTAGATCCTTCTTCTTCTGCATGCAGCTAATGAATTCCTCCCACAGAGGGGTTATGCTACAAATGAGTGTGTCGCGAATCTGCAGCTGACACCGGTCGATGATGCCCTGCTGGGGAGTTTGGACGTGATCAGATCTGTCAAGATGATGAAGTGGAATATCTTGATCCATTCCCGTTCGTGCTTCGCACTTGGCTTGATACCTCGCTGCTTGGAGGGTGAGAGAGCCTTCAGCACTTTGTTGTTAGCTTCTGTTGTGCCCTCTTCCGGCAGGTAGAGCGCCCTTCTTGGCAAGTATGGTGCCCTTTCTGGCAAATGCATTGGCTACGGGGAAACGACAGAACACCTAACTCAATTGTGCCCCTAGTTCATCATTTTGACCATTTTTTATTTTTGAGCTTTCTCCTAAAAATTTTGACCAAAAATGAGTTAGATTAACATGTTTGTTCGATTTTTGATTTGAAATCATGCAGTTCAGGCTATGAGCACTGAAAATTTTCCTTTTTGGGTCCAAGAAATGGTTCAGTTTTTTGGAAAAGATGGAACAATTTTCGAGAGAACTAGTCAGCCTTAGTAAAAATTCTCAAAATCTATTTTTGCAAACGGCCCTTTGCTCAACGAGCATAGAACCTACTCTGAGATGCACAACCTCGGATCCATAGCAAAAAGAAAATTGCCCTTATGCGAAGGACAACTGCGTGGCAACGGAAAGTTGCCTTGTTTGAACGGCACCATGGCGCATTGAATAACGGAAAGTTGCCTTGTTTTGGATAGGCGCCAAGCGACAATCGAATAACAACGGAAAGTTGCCCTTGTTTGGATAGCATCGCGGCGTACTTGTAGTCGATCCTCGAGCGATGAACACAACGATCTCTCGGATCTGAGAGGAGGCAAAGATGATCAAAACTATCACATGGACACAATTGAATTTGAATTGTTTCTGGTGGACTTCAGAATGAAGTTGCCTACGTATCCCAAACATGGGAATCAAGCCTTACGTAGTTCGGGGTTAAGGTACACTCGGGTATTTAACCTCTCCTTTTTATGCTCTAACTTTTGCCAAGGCGCCTGTTGCAGGTTTTCGACCTTGCGAGCTTTGTTCTTTTTTTCTTTTTCTTCTCTTTTTTTTTTTTCTTTTCTTTTCATTCTTTTCTTCTTCTTCTTTTTTGTTTTTTTGCTTTTCTTTTCTTTTCTTTTTTTTTGCATTTTTTGTATCTTTGCATTTTTTCTTTTTGCATTTTTGTATATATATTTTTCTTGTCTCGCCTAACTTTTGCCTGGGTCGCCCTTTCGGGTTTTCGGCCCAGCGAGCCTCTCAAAGGGTAAAAATGTAACCAGTCCATGCCAAATGGTTCTGAGATTGAAGCCCTCTATATCCAGGAGAGTGGCTGTTGTATTGATTTACAGAAGGATCCACCTTTGGCTCTTCGAGCACATCGGATATTTTTTACCCCTGGTTCGAGAGGTGCTTCTGATCTAGCTTTGCAAGCTTCTTTTGACGAGGTCTGATCTTCTTTATCTGACTTTGGTGCCTCTTGTTCGAAATCGCTTCCGTCAGCCACACGTGCCTTACATCGTGGTCGACCGCTGAACCTTCTAAATTCAAGTTCAAGGTGGAAGCAAAAGGGTTGAGTCTTGAGGTGAGCGATCCTAAGCCGCACAATCTCAAGCGATTCCACATGTCTTCGAGGACGCCAGAAAATATTTTTGAAAGTTTTTAACAAAGCGACAAATCGCTTCATGTTGAAGATGATGTAGGACCCATCTCGATCAAAGCTAGGGTCCTTCTCAAGACTCATATTAACAAGCATGATCTCAATCATTAAGGGCTTAGCATGCCTCTCTTTCTCTCATTTGATCAAAGTTTTACAAATCCCGAGGAATTCCTTCCTCTTCGTTTTCGCCGCAGTGTTCAAAAAGTTTTTGAAAAACTTAGGTCGTTACAATGACTTCAGGGCACAGGAGGGCAGGGGGAATGCCTTTGCCATTTCATTCAAATCCGACACAACTAGCACACAGCAGAAGCAAATGCGAGAGCGTGGAAATCACTGTTGTTTGATTCAAATCTGTTGGCATTACTGGCTCCCTGGCAGAAACAGACTCAAAACAAAACGAAAAGACAAACACAAAACAAAATGGTGATGTCCGAGGTAACACCCCGTAATCACCGACTCTCCTATGCAGATGACTCGATACAACAAGATGACCTTAACCAAAAAGATGACTCAAAACAAAGAGCAGACTCTAAACAAAACAATGGAACTGCTCAATACCCAAGCTAGAAAGTACAAAAACTAGTATTTGCATCTTGCTCAAAAGCAGGTGTGTCATTCCCACGTCACGAGTAAACCGAGTCTTTGCCAGTGGTTCATCCCGATCATATCACATTATCCCTTAGGTTCACCGATCCTGCCGATAGACTTTGCGAGCTTGGCAGAGGACAACCCGTTGTCAAATAGATCTCAGACTTCATGGCGAAGCGGAAGCGATCGTCGGTAGTATGGCGGTTCTTGATGGTGCAGCAGTACTGGGTAGCATCATGTGTAGCCGGAAGAGGGTTCAGGAGAGGCCGAGGCTCAAGGGGTTTGAGATGGCCTTGTCCTACAAGGATTTGGAAAGCTTTGGACAAAGGCATGTGGAGGGCATGAAAGACCCTCCGACCTCGGGGTTGGTACCTCTGGGTTTGTGGATTTTTACCGGGCGTACCAGCAAAAGGGTTGGCAGGTGCTGGCCTGGTTTGCTGATCTCTTCTGAGTTGAGGATTAGAGCTAACAGGATCGTATCTGGTATGACGGCCCTTCTCCCGGCTTGCCCCTTGATTCAAAGCGCCTCAACTTGAGTGGCGAAAATGCCGTCCGTTTTTGCAACAACTGCGAGCACTTGCTCTTTGTTCAGTCCCTCGGCTTTCAAAGCCTCAACAGCCAACAGAAGATGCTCATGGGGATCAATGCCTGCCCCTGCCTTGTTCTTTCCACTTGCTTCCTCTTTGCCACGGGATTGGCCTTCCTCAGATGTAGCCCGCCCCAAAGGTGAGAGCCTTTGACATGAAATTCCCTATGTGGTGTGGTCAATGATGGAGCCAACGTCCCGGAGGCCAGATCGGTCACAGTTCTTTGAAGATCTTTTATCATTCCCATCAACTCGGAAGTAGTAGGTTCTCGGGTTTGAGATGATTGGGGCTCAGGTGCACCCATCATGCATAAGTCCATGCTTTCTGGAATGAACACCTCAGGCTTGGGTAGATGGGCCGGGGTGATGTATATGCTGGGGTCGAAGGTGGATGGCGAGATATGGATGAGGTTGAGATGTAGGGGTGACGGGTCGGTACTAACACGAGGTCCTTTTGGTGGAGCTAGGGCCTCTTCATCAATAAGATCTGAATCTTATGACGGAGGCGGATGCAAGTTAAAGATCATGACCGTCTTTGTTGATGGTAAACCTGATGTTTAAATGGTTCGTATCTTGGTGGAAGAGGGTTTGGAAGGGTTGGGGTTCTAGGAGTTCTAGGTGCCCTTCTTCTTGCAGCTTTTTCAAAGCTTGGGAAAGACTCATGTAAAGAGGATGGAATTTTCGGGCTTGAGGCCGAAATTTGAAGTGGTTGGTTTTTGGTCATTGAGGAGGTGGTGATAGTGTCTACTTGAGCATTTAATTTGTGCTACCATCGAGTAGCATTGAACCGCGAGCAACATTCCTCCTCAAAGGCTCATTATCTTCTGCGAAGATCCCTTGTCCGATGGCATCCTCGATCCGAACCCCCATCTCATGTAGATCTGCGAAGGTGGGGAAGGAACTACAATCATCTTCGCATAAGCTTGGGTGGAGATTGCGCACAATCATCGAATCGATCTTTGTCAAGGCCTAGTGGTCATCATTGAGGCTTTTGCTCTCCATCTCGTCACGAACTCGAGAAACCCTCCTTTGGTTCTTGGCGGGTGACTTGAGATCACGAGTTGTGACCTCGATCGTGTGTTATAGGAGTATTGAGCAACAAAGGCCTCGGCCGGCTCTTCCCGATTCTGCTTCACGTAGCTCTCCAATTTTGCATACCGAGTTCTGGCTATCCGGACGGGGTTCGCCGAATAGTGATAGTTTCGGGTCGTGGTCAAACCCATTGGTCTCGGGATATCGAAAACAATTGGAGGTGCACCATTGGGTCTTGAGCCATCGAATCGTCGATATGTGGCATCTTGAACCGATCCGTAATGACACCACTGAGTTGGTAAAACCGTCCTCTATGTCAGGTATAGAATGGGCCCCTTGACACTTTTTGAACAATTCCTCAAGCCTGCTCACTTTCAATCTTTGTGGGGTCCGTCTTGAATTTAGAGTGCAGTAGGTTGGTGGGTGTTTTAGATAGTGAGGTAGAACCGAGGCGGTAGCCTGGAATGTCCGTATCATCTGGACGTGGGTTGCCTCCCGAGTATATGGGAACTCTTGGTGGAGGAGCTGGTGTGAAGTAGATACTCCGGTTCTTTGCTCTAACAGCAATTGTTTCATCTGTTGGGCTATGACCACGGCCTGTTGTGACAAATTGACAGCGGACAAAGATCTTCTTGCTGCATGAGTTTCATACTTTCCTGCATTTGAAGCATCATTGCCTCTAACCCTGACGTGTTCTGCTGATCCATCCAACTGACTGGTATGTCTATCCCTGCAGAAATCGAGACCTCATTTGTTTCTTGGTGGGGTGGATAAGAACCCTTGATCCGTAATCTTGAGCGGTGATCTGGTCCGGTCTTTTACCCTGCCTCTGGTAAAGCAACACTGATTGTCCTTGAACTGAATCTCTGACCCAACAAAGTCTATCAACACAAGTTCGGTGTACCCAGGGGATATCGAAGCCTTCTGAAGCTATGCTTCCAAAACTACCTAGCAAAAGAAAATGCAGTGACATCTTAGCCGATTTCACTGAGCAGATGTGAGCATAGTTGAATGAGTGTGCCCTCTCAATTACGCCCCAAAATTCTGCAGAAGCCGATACCCTCGGTAAAACAGTTCCACCAAATCGATGCCGGCGCAGTTCGATACCCAAAATCTTGAATTGGTGCCGCAGTTCGATGCTCAAACTCATAAACCGATACATGCATTCCTCAGAGGCACACTCTAACAAGCACATAACAGATAAGTGAGAGCCAAAACACCCTATGTTGGGGTAGGGTTTCCCTGTCCTATTTTCGTCAGAACTAGGGTTCACTACGCACGCTGACTTCAAACAACCTATAAACGGGTAAGCAACCCGTCCTAGTTTGGAATGGTCACTATGGATCTCAATATGCACTAGGTCGAATGGTCAAGGGTGCCGGTAAACCGGGTTTGTGTTTCCATCTTGGCGAGTTCAGAATCGCAAGCCTTATGGACATGCCTTGACAAGACAAGCCTCCGACAAACCGCCAGAATAGCAGATGGCAAACACGGTGTCCTAGGCGCACCAATGCAAATGCAATGCAAAGAAACACACAAATGTAGTCAAAGCGGATATCATGAGTTCGAGTTAAGCTCTCTAAATCCCAATGAGTCGCCAAGTCAGTAACCACGCCCATGAGGACCTCGCTGATTCGGACTCGATTTTTGTTGCGGTTCTCAATCTCGAACCAAAGAGTCCAAATCCGCAAATCGTTTTGAAAAGATTTTTGAAAGAAGTGCCAAACATGGACTTTGCGGATATGATCGCCACCTAAATATTTTAAAATGGGAAATTTAGGAAACCCGACTCGGTGCCGAAGGCCACGTGTCCGTCATCACCAAAGTTGGTTCGGGAACTTGGGTACGATTAGGGAAGGTCACATCGTGAGCACCCCTCTCGCCTTTCAAAAGACCGCCTCTACTAACCATGATATCTGATTTTGAAAACATTGTATGCTCTTATTAGGTTATTAGCCTAGGTTACTATGTGATGCTCATGACAAACAAGTATAAATGGGCCGTCTGAATTGGAACTAAACATCTCATGTTTGTTTGTGAAAGATGGTTTGCTACCCGCAGTAGGCTTAAAATCTGATTTTGCCACAATCTAGTGGGCTTAACAAACAATTGATGAATTGCTCCAATTCAGATAACTCAACCTCCACCCACAGCATTCAAAGGCAGTTATATCACATAAGCATTTAGCCTCATGGTAAGCATGCTATCATGGAAACACTCACACGCATGCAAGGATGCTAAAGCATAAAACTCACCGAGTACTCCAAGCCAAAACAGAAAATGATTAGAAATCATGCATGATCCTAGGTATCTGAAATGCCTAATGCAACACATGTAAGAATGCAAACTATAGCTGGCTCGTCTATTCTAAATTTGGCATATGAAATGCTACAACTAACACGTATTCAATTTGGAATTGAAAATACAATGCATTTGTATGATCTTGTAGGCAGTGCGTGCAAAAGCAGATGAATGATGCAAACATCTTTGTCATACTATATGCTAATTGAAGTATGCCCTATATCTAACCATTCAAAGCGGGTAAATAAAAGGGAGAAAGAAATGGGGTTGGAAGACATACATCACACTCACCCACCCTTATTACAGTTGTGCCCTACAGAGGGTCCGAATAAAAGAATATCTGATCCCAAATATTACAGTCCAAAATATTACAAATTTCTAATTAATTAAACAAATTAACTATGAAAGTCAAAAGGCATGCAAGCCGAGGACCGCCTCGGCGAAGGATGATGTATGTTTGCATTTGCGCAGAAATCCACCGATGCCCCAATTAGCCTCTGTTTGCAATTTACCTTGAAACGTGCCATGCTCCGAAAGTTGCCAACTCGAATTTTCTTTCGCAAGCGAGAGAAAGGGCACAGCAGTGTATTTCACAAATGTATGCATGTCTCGATCCTCGCGCCACCAATCACGCATATCGATGCATGATGGCCGAGGAGCAGATTTGCACAACTCAATATTGGGGTGGATACACATGAACGCTACGAAAAATGGGATGCCTCGAAATGCGTGCCCACGGGCACGCAAACTGAGGTGATGCTGAAAGATGAAAATCGGATAAAACCGAAGTGCCTCGAAGTGCGTGCCCACGGGCGCGCAAACCGAGACGAAACCAAAATGGAGATCAGATAAAACTGGAGTGCCTCGAAATGCGTGCACACGGGCACGCAAACCGAGACGATGATATACGATGCAAAAACGGATAAAACCAAAGTGCCTCGAAACGCGTGCCTGAATCGGCGATGGAAGAATGAAAATCGGATAAAAGCGAAGTGCCTCGAAAGCAGCGTGCCTGGTAGCGCCGCAAATCGAGGCGATGATGAAAGAATGAAAATCGGATAAAGCGAAGTGCCTCAGCCAGCGTGCCTGGTAGCGCGAATCGAGGCGATGATGAAGAATGAAAATCGGATAAAAGCAAAGTGCCTCGAAATGCGTGCCTGGTAGCGCCGAATCGAGGCGATGATGAAAGAATGAAATCGGATAAATGGAAATGCGTTCAAAGTGCCTCGCAAATCGAGGCGATGATGATGAAAGAATGAAAATCGGATAAAACCGAAGTGCCTCAAAATGCGTGCCCGCAGGCACTTAAATCGAGGCGATGATGAAAGAATGAAAATCGGATAAAACCGAAGTGCCTCAAAGCAGCGTGCCTGGTAGCGCCGCAATCGAGGCGATGATGAAATGCAATGAAATGGCATACGGAATCTTGGGATGGACTTACACCAACATGGGAGAGCCTCACCACTCACATAGGAGGCCGTCGGGTGAAAAGAAGCGCCGAGACGCGCCAGCGACACGCAAATCGAGGCAATGGCATACAAGCATGAAAATGCGAATTGGGCTTACGCCGACATGAGAGGGCCTCAACCACACTCACATAGGGTGCCGGAATGATAAGAATGAGGTGCTTCGAAGTCGTGCCCATTGGCACGCAAAACCGAACAATGCAAAATGATCTGAATGGCCGGGAAATGATATGCAAGCATGGTAATGGAATTTCAGCACCTAAGTAAAGGGAAAACAGCCGAAACAAATCGAAACGACACCAAGCATGCATTCATCGAAAGTCTGAAATTAAGCCCCGAAATGGCCTATAGCCATGCTATACATGCAAAATATGATCATGGAAGCAAGAACAGTAGCAAGGCAGTCCCAAATATGGCATTTTTTCAGTAATAAACATGGCCAAAATGCAAGCATAGATATGGCAACAAAAGCTCGCAAGAATACGGTAAAAGAGAGGATTTTCAAAGCAAGTAGTATATAGAA
The DNA here is from genome assembly GCA_025200525.1 of Camellia lanceoleosa. Lineage (NCBI taxonomy): Eukaryota > Viridiplantae > Streptophyta > Magnoliopsida > Ericales > Theaceae > Camellia > Camellia lanceoleosa. Next base: position 182,082,462 of record CM045761.1, on the reverse strand, counting down.
AATTCAAATAGAAAAAATTTCTTCTACAACATGAAAGAGGGCCCAAAAATAAGCATATATTCAGAAGATGGCAGCCTCTAAATCATAAGACAAATATGCTAGAAATAGAAGGCAAAAATGAAGCCACAAGAGGGTATAACCTAAGACATGCAATCTATACACCAAATGACCAAACCTTCTTCATGAAACATGTAAAGGGGGTCAAAATAAGACTAAAACCAGTAGGGGTCGAAGTCCTAAAACCAAACACAAATAGGTCAAAAATTGCATGCAAAAAGTGGCACACTTGATGAAATTTGAAGGAGGTGATAGATACAAAGGCCAAATGAAGTTGAGCCTATCTACAATGTTGTAGAGGGCTCATTTTAAGCCTAAAATCAGTAGGGGTCGGACCCCCAAAAACCAGCACAAATAGGTCAATTTTAGCATGCAAAAATGTTACCAACTTGAAGAATATTGAAGGAACTAGTATATACAAACACCAAATGAGGTTGGGCCCTTCTACAAAGTTGTAGAGGGGCTCATTTTAAGCACAAAAGCAGTAGGGGTCGGGCCCCAATTCTCAACCAATTAAAGGATAGAAAAGGATCAAGAAAATGCCCTAAAATTGGTTTTGAATACTTACCCTTGAAGACTTGTCCTTCTTTGCTTCTTGGCTTGGATTTGTGGCTTATCAACCTCTGAAATCCACTTCCTTGCTGCTGGAATCGAAGTTGGAATGGTGAGGCTTAGGGTTGATGAAGGAATCAAGCAAGAACTTGAAGCTTTTTTGGAGTTTTTAGCTATGGAGATGGAGGTTTTGCCTTGGTGTCCTTGAAGAGATTTTTTCCAACCTTGAAGAAGGAGGGAGGGCCTCAAATAGGCAAGAAAATGGGGTGTAAAAGGGAGGAAAGCATCCAATCTTTCCTCTCTGAAATGTCCCCTGATGAGGAGACACTTTGAAAAGCATTTGGGCAAGTGGAGCAATTTGAAGCCGGCCAGTGGTTTTGCTCAAGGTGGCGTAGGCCACCCACCATGGCCGGCCACCACCTCCTATGGCCGGCCACCTCAAAAATCAACTTCAAAATTTCGCCGACCACCATACAAGAGTGTCCTCCCATGTGTGTAGAATAAGGCCCTGTGGTCGAATTTGGCAACACCGAACAGAGTCACAACATAGAGCTTGAAGGAGAGGCCCAAAATGAAAGGCACAATTTCGGCCGACCACCATACCAAAGTGTCCTCCTAGATGTGTGCAACAAGGTTCCAAGGTAGGAAATTGGCAACACGAGGCGAGTCACAACATAGAGCTTGAAGGAGGCCCAAAAATGAAACTCAGGTTCGGCCGACCGATGGTTGGTAGGGTCCTCCTGTCCCCTCATCACAGATATGTAACTTTGGTTGGAAGAAAATACCCCAAGGTGTTCAACATTGGCGGAAGTGAGCAAAAGCAGGCTCGGGAGGAGCGAAAGGTTATCTGGGATAATTGCTGGCCTCACCCCCAAAGGATCTTCCCGATGTTGAAGCAGAGGTACCGCCAAGTTTGAACAAAACTAATGAGAAATGAACGTTCGGCCAAAACCGAGCAAATCGGGATCCGAAAATGAAACTGGTCAGGAAGTGGTGTTCGGCAATAAGTGGGTATCCGCGACCCAGTGTCCTCTGGAATGACAAAACAGAGGTACCGCCAAAACCGGAGAAGATGGATGCGAAATGAATGCTCGGGACCAAAACCGCCGGTTTGGGGTCCCAAAACTATGAGCACCGAAAGTGGCATCTGACCCACGAAGTGGCATCGGGGCCCTGTGGTTCTCGAAATGATAAAACAGAGGTTCTGCCAACCGAAGAAAGCAGATGTAAATGAATGCTCGGGGCCCAAATCACACAGCCGGTCCGAAAATGGTCATGGTGCGAAGTGGTGTTCGGCGAAGTGGGCATCGAGGGCCCCAGTGTTCCTCGGAACACTAAAAGCAGTCTCCGCCAAAAACGGAGAAGTCGGAGATGGTTAGGCGGTCCGGCCGAGCCTGACCTAACCCGGCAAAAGGCAAGGGCCGAAAAGCAGGCAAAATGGCCTCTGACCACGAAAAGTAGCCCACGCCACGGAGATAGTCAACAAGACCACTCCCTACCCTCGGGAAAGAAAACAGAGAAAAACGAGTCTGGTGCGCAAACCTAGACAAGGTAGAGAAGAGGGTTGAAGTCGGAGGCGTATGCGGCCATGACTCTGAGACTTCGGAACGAGCACAGTATGCAACATCACCGAGTGCTCTATCGGTGACGTCTGAGTCTTAAGGTCGGTCAAAAATGGGGTGTCTACAGGTGTTAAAAGATATTATACATGGTTGGCCACTTCTTATGAAATGTTTATGGTTTTTTGGCTTCAGATATATTCACAATGCAATATATATGAAGCAGGACAGAAGAAGGTGTGAATACATTAGATGACCTTGAAAGAGCATACAGAAGAAGGTTTTTTGGCTTCGGTACTGTGGTCCTATGAGGAAGTACCAATAGTATATTAGATGACCTTGAAAGAGCAGTTAATGATGGTGTGAATACATACAAGGTAATTCTGTCCAACATATCTACGATACTTATTTTAGGTAGGTCATCTTTTATAAAAAGTATTGCATCAGTTTCCACTGGACCTTAAGAAGCTAATCTGAATGTGGCTTTATGCATCTTTGTGCTAGGCAATGTGCAGGGACAGTTGTATAGTACCTGGAGCTGCAGCTACTGAAATTGAGTTGGCTAGAAGACTGAAGGAGTTTTCTTTTCAAGGAAACAGGGTACGTAGTTTCCTCTCTCTCCATGAATAGATAGATATGATGCATGGGTATATTATGAGATATGCCATGTTGAGATATGTTATGCTATATATATTGTGATGTGATGCGTGGGCGAGAATGCTTGTGATGCTTATGCCTAGGTAAGTTTGCGGTTATGTGTGGATCTGCCTTAGGCACTGGGGGAGGCTGATGAGATGTGGGAGTGCCTAATTTAATGTTCTCCTGCACTTCGGGGTTGGGTGAAGTGTCTATATCCTTTTAGCATGTCCAACATGCTACATCACTTTTTTGAGATCTGTGTAACATTATGGCAGATGATTACGGTAACTTGGGGAGGTTCCAGAGAAGAAGCTTGAATTCTGTTTTGATCATGTTTGTCAAAAATGTGCTTCTTCTTAGTTGATACTCATCTTACAGGCTTATTCAACACGTATTAGTTTCATGTCCACCCCCATTTATCATGTGAGACAACCATTTTTGTGGTTGGATGTGATGCTTGTGAGAGAAAAAATGAAATAATTATGGGTTTGATGTGACATTTTGTCTTATTAGCTATTTTAACCTATTTTATCTTTTTGTAAATTTTAGTCCAAAAAGCCAAAAAATAGCCTTTGCCAATGTATCAACTTTTTGGTGTATAGTCTATTGGCTATGAACTTGGGAGGACTTTTTAACTAGTATCTGTCAGCTTTTTGTGCTTAAATTTTCATACTAAAGTAATATACATATATTAACTTGGTTATTGTGATCCAACCTTATCTTTTTTGGTCATATTCTTTGTATGCTTGAAGTATTTGTCCAAAGTATTTTGAAGCTGAGGCAAGGTCTGACTTGTGCTGGCCTTTAACACTAACATACCCTGCCTGAGTTGAACAGTGAAAAAAGGGAGGCTAAAATGGAATGTCATTGGGATAAACTCTTCAACACACACACACATCTGAGGACTACCTCATTCTTTGAAGCACATGATGCTTTTACTTTTGAGTGGACGATGTGCCGATCGACCATCTTATTTTGTCATTTTGCAGACGTCAAAGAAACAATATCATTGCAATGGCTGTGGTATATGCAGGTATGAATCATTCCTTGTCTCAGTTTAACATATGTTTTTAGCATCTGTGTTTGATATCTTGTTTAAAGTAACGAGAATAGTTCCAAACTGATGGATGTGAAACGAGGGTGGAGTTTAGTGCTTGGTGTCTATGCACAAAATTTCAAGTTAGTGGGTCTTCTTTAGAAGGAAAGCAATCGACATTATGCAAATGATCAAATTTAACAAGAGTGTCTCCTTAAGATTAGGATTAATGTTGGAGGTCAATTTCCCATTAGAGCAAGAATGTAAATAGTTAAAAGATTGTCCTTAACACTCAATGCCTAAAGTCACATACATATTTTATTCTCTTGCTTTTGTTGCAGAATTGGCGGGCGGGAGAATTTCTTCCATTGCAATAAATGCCGTAAGTCTCTGTTCTTTCCTGTATTGGTTATATGTCATATAGGTGTTTTGATTACGTTTATGTTAGTATATTTTAATTGTTTGTGCTAATTATATTGTGGACACACCTCTTAGGATGCTGCTACTCGGTTCTTTTGAAGAATAGCCATCCCTGTGTTGAAGGAGCAATGCATAATGATCGCCTGCTTGCTTTGAGGTATTTGACATTATCCATATTTGCTTTGGTTCTTCCTATACTATAATGATTTCAGTGTTTTATGTTTTAGTACGTGTCCACAAGCACATGCTAATCAAAAGCGGTTTCTGCAGTATCTATTTGAGTCGAGAAATGATGTAACCGTCATGCCCTGTGGGCATACTATTCACGAGAGCTGCTTAAAGGATATGCATGAACATTATCGGTGATGGTCTAAAGAATTAATTCTCGGGTAAATGGTTTTGAGAAATATATTTTTTTTTTGTATGTATTAATTTACTTGGTTATTGAATAGGTATGCATGTCCTATCTGCTCCAAGTCAGCCTGTGATATGTCGAAGGTATGGGAGAAATTTGACATGGAGATTGCGGCTACACCCATGCCCAAACCTTACCAAAACAAGATGGTCAATCTCTCTCTCTCTCTCTCTCTCTCTCTCTCTCTCTCAAAATTCATTGGATATTTTGCAGGAGGAGATTTACTAATGTGAATTTGGTGTTACAGGTCCGGATACTTGGTGACTAGTGATCAGCCTCACCCACCTCACCTAAACACAACCATTTGTTCGGGTATATTGGTGCAAACTGTTGGTAGGGTCTACTCGATCCATGTACGGAGCAATTCTATGTCATTTAGTCAGATAAATCAACACTTTTAATACAAAATAATTTCATAGAATTTTATCAAATAACCGAAATAATCAAACGAATCAACATAGCATGATTTCACAGAATATATCAAATGACAAGTATAACAAACGAATTACAAACTGGAAATAATTAAAATGAGACTCTTTGCAAAGAGATTTAAGAGATAATATATTGTATACCATCCGAATTATTTCAAAATAATTCATTTGTCATCAACACTTTAATCATCTAATATTGCTTCTTAGATCTCTCAAAAATAACAGATTAAAATTTTAAGGTAAAAAGTATGTAAGGTTTGGCAAAATCTAACTTTCCTCGTTAACTCTCAGTCTAAATACTTTCAAACTAAACTCAAAATTATATGACAAAGAAGAGAGAGAGAGAGAGAGAGAGAGAGAGAGAGAGTCATGGCAATGGCATGAGAAAAAAAAAATAGTTTGCAAATGCAAATTATGTAGTAGAGAGGAGTGGCCTCCAAGTCTTCTTGGAGAGGAAGAAAGCTTAAAATTAAAAAAAAATAAAAAACCAAAATGAGGATGGTATGGAAGCAATAATACTTGGGACCCCTAAAATTTGTGACCCCCCATAATTTTCAAATTGATTTGTGACAATTCATTATTTTATTTTTTTTTCCCCTCTTTCTCTCATCCCTCTTTCTCACAAAATGTGTGGGGGCCTCTATCACTAGGGGTGTAAATCTGACTTGGCCCGGCCTAGCTCATGTCAGGCCTCGCGGACTCTCGCCAAAATTCTGGCAGGGCTGGGACGGTCTATGGGCCAAAGAATTAGGCCCACCCCCAAGCCCAAGCCGAGGGGTATTCGAGCCTTAGACAGCCCGGTGGGCCTGAGCTTAGACTTGGGTAGACTTGACTATTTTTTTTTTGTTTTTTTAAATTTTTTCTACCAAAAGTTTATTATTTTCCATTAAAAAAGACATTGGGTCTCAGGCAGGCCGAGCCTCGGGTTGGGCTTTGAGTGGGCTTTAAGCAGATTGATGGGCTGGGCGATGGGCCGGCCAAGTGGGCCATGCCAAGCTTCAAAATGATGGCCCAAGCCTAAGCTCTAGGGCTCGGGTTGGGCTTGGGCTCGAGTCCAAACGGGTCGAGTCCACCCCAGGCTGTAGACGAATTTTGAGTCACGGATTGCATGTCATTTTTACACTCCTATTTATCACCACTAGTATGGAAGGGCATCAATCAATGACAAGTATGGACAAGGGAATGGGGGTGGTACCATTTTTTTTTTTTTTTTTTTTTAATTTTATTTTTATGGCTTGGTAAGGGAGAACGAAGGTAAATAGAATAGGGCATCAATCAAGGACAAGTATGGAAAAGGGAATGGGGGTGGTTGCGTTGTTCCTTTTATTTTTTTTTATCTTTTTTATGGCTCGGTAAGGGAGAAGGAAGGTAAATAGGATAGACAAATTTATTTTTAGAAAGATATGAACAATAATAAGGTGGAGATAAAATAAATATAAGAAAATTAAAAGTTTGATTTTCATTTTAAAATCTCACTATCAAACTATTATAATAAATCACCAATGCCTCTTAGTAAAATATTAATACATCAAAAATACGAGATTTCATAAGTATGCCGTTAGATTAATAATAATAGTCCTCCCAAATTATATAGATGAATAATACTAACACATAATTTAGATCTCCAAATTCATTCACAATGACATGATAAAAGAATTAAGTTTTACATAGTCAAGTTTATAACAAATAAAAAGTTGACATATAACTTGTCATGTCGTTGCGGGTAAAATTAAAAAACTCTTTTTAAGGGTCTCAACATTTTTCCACTATATATCAATGAGAAATGGTAGAAATCTTATTTTTAACTCACAAATTCACCCTTAATGATGTAATAGATAGGAGGAGATAAGGGGTTGGTGTTAGTCGTGAATTTTTAAATCAATTAATAATTGGTATAGAGAATTGCATATCATTATAAATCAATTTAGGGTATGTTTTAGCGTTTTTGTCAAATATTCCCCCTATGGGAGTCGATGTGATACAAATGAGAGACTTCAAAAGTTCAAATTTAGGAGTTAAAAAACTATAATATTTTTAATTATGATCACCATACCATTGCAAATCCCATATAATCTTGAGTGTCTTGAGTGTCATTGTCTTTGAAAAGAAGTGGCCACAGTCCCAATTATTCAAACAAGATTCATGCAAGATTGGAAAAGTTGGATTTTAGCATGGAAAATAATTCAAATGACTAATCTTTGTGTTCATATTACAAGCCAAAGTAAAGACCAACTTACACTAGCCTTTGACCAATTGAATCTCTGTTCCAACTCAAGACAGTTGATGAAGGTCCGGGATAGCACCTTGTTTGTTTGCATTTGAATGGTATTTGACCTAATAATAACCTCGTGATCTTACTTTTCCACTTTAAATTCATTAAAAATGAATTTCAAGTATGCCAAGATGGAGGAACATTAAGCAATACTAGGCTTTCATGCATGAATAATGCTAAGAATAACAATATATCGCTAAATTTTTTTTGTTGTTTAGTCTAGTTGAAGTTGTTGAAACCAGGAAAAGTTTCAAAATCTAAGTTTAGTTATTGTCTTTGAATGAAATTCCTCATAATCCAATTCAGTCAAAAAGATTCATCCACAAGGTTAATTTGAAAAGATGGTTATAATCAGCTTTTTAGTAAAAAGTTGCTTATAAGCAGTTTATAAGTAACTTTTTTGTGAGAGAGGAAGTGAGTTATAATATGATAAGTAGATTATAACCCATTTCCCAAAATAGGCCAAATTCAAATATCTAATCATATTTCCTCTGTGTAGATATATATATATATTTTTTTTCTCTGCATTTTTTTGATACAATGTAATTATGTTAATAGATGCAATTTAAATATTGAGGAACTAAATTAAAAAAACTTTATATGTAGGAGATTAGATTGACACAATGTAAATAATGGGGATCAAATTGAAACACTTTTAGATTGGGAGACTAAATTAATTAATTTATTATTATTATTATTATTATTATTATTATTATTATTATTATTATTTTTCTTCTCTATATTGTGGGTCGATTGACACAAGACTCATACTTTGAGTATTAAAAATATAATTAACCATTATATACAAGGATACTACAATCACGTATACTTTTACTCTCAAACACAAGCCATATAATAAATAAGCCTGAAACAATTTAACACGATATAAAGAAAATAAAATATTTTTTAAATTTAATAAAAGCTAGCAACCACAAACAATCCGGGGTTAAAATTCTTTCAAATTTATTTGAATTTAAGAGAATTTGAGATTTATCATCCGTCCGTTGTTACAATGATCTAAATCGGTCATTTTGTGAGACTCTCTGTATATATTATTCATAAAAAAATTAAGTCAATCCTATAATTGTAGTCTTTTCATTTTGTTGTTTGTCTTCAAAAAAATTAGATAGTCTACTTTCAAAAATATACTTGTTTATTTTGTTAGAAACACACATGTTAAAATAAATAAATTACGATTATTAGATCAAACAAATTTTTTCTATGTATAATATACACTGAAAGCTTTACAAAATTATGATTTAAATTATCAAAACATGATGAGCTCCATAGGCCCCTCAAATTTATATTTGAATTTGAGACAAGTCCAACCCTTATTTACAAATACGCGATGGTAAAAATGAAATGAGTCTAATTTGTCTTCATTTTTTTCCTTACACAGCACGATTACATGGAACAATATCTACTTTAATATTATGATTAAAAAAAATATATATCCACTTTAATATTTACTTTTTACTAATTATATGAAAATAAATTAGTAAAAAAATAATTTTATATAATACATATAAAGTTTCAGATTTTGGGTTTGCTTAATTTAGACATGATTTAAATCAAGAATTGAACCAATTCTATTGGACCCAGAATTGAACTAAAATATTGAAAAAACCAAACTAAACCAATTCAACCAATAGATTTTAATTAATATCATGCATAAGTGATTTTAATTAACCAGACAAATATAAAATAAAATCAATGGTGTGTTGTGCATGCGAAATGGTTCAACCAAGCTGTCCGCTCTCGTTTGGGATGAGTTAATTTAGTCTGATTTTTTTGAGAGGTGAATTACATTAACGGTCCCTATGGTTTGGGATTCGTATTACTTTAATTTTTAATTTTTTAATTGTGACACATTTGACCATGAATTTTGAATCTTGTTTCAAATAAGAACAATTGAAAATATTATTGTTTAATTTCAAGAACAAAATCGTCAATTCGATAAAATATAAACTAATTTGATAAAAATAAATGTCAACGAAATATTTTTAAATTTTTAAAAATTATTTTTACTCACAAAAGATAAAATTATGTAAAATTGATAAATTTTTTTAAACATTTATTTATTTATTTTTTATCAAATTAATTATTATTATTATGTGTTTGGATGATGATTATATAATAGGTGGTTGTTAAAATTTTAATGTGTAATCGATATATTTAATATATGAAATGTTTTTATTTTTGAATTTTTTGATTTAATGGATTGCTTTAATAATAATATTAAAGTTATTGTCATATTTGACCTTTGAAAAAATATAAACTAATTTAATGAAAATAAAAACAACCACCCATTACATGATCATCATCAAAATACATAATAAAAATTAATTAAAATAAATAAATAAATAAATGTCTAAAATATATATCAATTTTTCATAATTTTATCTTTAGTGTGTAGAAATAATTTTTAAAATTCAGTAATATTTTTTTGACATTTATTTTTATCAAGTTGACGATTTAGCCCTTGAAATTAAGCAATGATATCTTCAATTGTCCTTATTTGAAACAAGATTCAAAATTTAGAGTCAAATGTGTCATAATTGAAAACTCATAGACCAAAGTGATACAAGTCTCAAAATATAGAGACTGTTAGTGTAATTTGTCATTTTTTGACTTTTTAACTATTTTAATTTGGTTAAAAAAGTTATGTTTGAGATAATTTTGGACTTTTTGTTTTGTTTTTTTTTTACAGTTGATTTGATAGTTGTATGAGAAAAAATATAATTATTATGATTTAAATATAATATTTTATTTTATTAATTATTTTAATTTATTTTATTTTTATTGATTAATTTAATTAAAATAGTTCATGCCAAAGGAAGTCAGAGGTGCGGGATTAAATCAGAGCAACCCTGGCACCTCGGATCCCATCCATCCGCCATTATAAGTGTGTATTTGAGTTAAAAATTAGTAAATTGGTACGCTTATTCAATTACGTATGCAAGAGCCACTGATAATGCTGTGGCTTTTTTCAGCGAACTGTAGTAGTGCGCTTTGTTTATGGTTCCACACTCCGAACCCTCATATTGCCTTTTCAGTGTTGTTTTACGTCCGCATTTACGCAAGTGTTGTATACGTCCCCATTTACGCAGGAAAAATATTAGGTATGTCAAAAATTGTATTAAATTTTTTATTAATGTGAGATATTTGATATTCATGTGATCTTATGAGTTTCATATTCATGTAAAATATTTGATAAGATTTTTAGAGTCTCTAACATTTTTCCTGCCGAGTAATACTAGAGATCTTAAAAGTTTTACTGTGAGACATTTGGTAAAATTTTTGGGATTCTAGTATTTTTCTTGCTAAGTAGTGGTAGAGATTCTAAAGTTTTACTAAATTTTTTATCAAATGTCTTTTATGGGTGTGTGGGACACCCATGTGAGACATTTGATATAATTTTCGAGATCTCTAGCATTTTTTCTGCGAAATAATGTTAAAATTTTAAAAATTTTATCAAATATCTCACATAGTGTGAGATTTACATGAATCACCATGATATAGATTCCACACCCTATAAGATACTGTAGAAAATTTGATACAACTTTTAGGATCTCTTGACGCAACCCTCCAGTGGGAAACCCTGAAAAGTTTCAAAAGATCAAAAGGAAAGGAAGGAAAGGAAAGGAAATGCTCTTTCTCTTTCTTTAATGGGAAATTACACACCAATGATGTGTTAGAAAAAATTTATAAAAAAATGATAATTTTAATAAATAGTAATAATTAAAAACATAAACTTTTTTACTTTTGTTTAATAACTTTTCAAAATTGCTCCTGAACAGTGGATTCTCCTCCTTTTTAATTATGTTAAATGTTAATTTAAGAATGAGATTCAAAGTTGGACTAACATTCTGGTATTTTCGTTTGAACTTGTGTTGTTTCCTGCAACCATATTTTGAAGCTCCCTCATTTTTTTTTTTTAAGATATAAGAAGCTCCCTCGTTGATTCCCCAAAACATTCAAAGAACTTTGAGGTGTCTGCACACCTCACCACCACTATCCCCCGCTTTCAACGCACCCACGTGTTTAAATCTATGCTTCATTTCCCTCCTCATATATTACACTTAACATTCCCTATAAATAGAGAGTCTACCAATCTCACCTCAACCCACCTAGTGTTCTCTCTCTCTCTCTCTCTCTCTCTCTCTCTCAATAGTATAACAGTCTCAACTCAACACTTTCCCGTGCATTTTAACTACCATCTTCGATTCCAAAATGGCCCAAAATCTCAAGTTTCTCACCTTGTTCGTGGCTGTTCTCCTCGTGAGCCCTTCATTTTTTATTGCCAAAGCTCGTCCTCTCAATGCTGCTAAGCCTCGTGGCTCTGTAGCCGAAGCAATTCAGAATATCTTGGAAGGGTTCTACATTGAAGCAATAAAAACCGGAGGTCCAAAAGCTGGCAGATACGGACATGACTTTACCAATGCTCAAACCCTTGGCAATGTCAAAAACTCCGGTCCAAGCCCTGGACAAGGGAATAAGTTCACCAATGCTCAAACTCTCGGGGATGTCAAGAACTCTGGTCCAAGTCCTGGACAAGGGAATAAGGTCACCAATGCTCAAACTCCCGGGTATGTCAAGAACTCCAGTCCAAGCCCCGGACAAGGGAATAAGTTCACCAATGCTCGAAACTCCGGTCCAAGTCCTGGACGAGGGAATAAGTTCACCAATGCTCAAACTCTCGGGGGTGTCAAGAACTCTGGTCCAAGTCCTGGACAAGGGAACAAGTTCACCAATTCTCAAACTCTCGGGGATGTCAAGAACTCCGGTCCAAGTCCCGGACAAGGGAATAAGGTCACCAATGCTCAAACTCTCGGGGATGTCAAGAACTCTGGTCCAAGCCCTGGACAGGGGAATAGGTTCACCGATGCTGTCAAGAACTCCGGTCCAAGCCCCGGAGGAGGGAATGGGTTCACCAATGCTCAAACTCTCGGGGGCGTTAAAAACTCTGGTCTGAGCCCTAGAGGAAAGGGATGTCAGTTCAGTGATAATAAAAGCGTTTTGGAGGAGATGAAGCACTCCGGTCCGAGCCCTGGACAGGGAAATTAGTTTGTCCATCGGTATTTGCATGCAAGCAGAGATGACTTGTATTATCTTTGAGATTTTTTTTTATTCTTTTGTTTCTTTATAATTATTTGGTTTCATTGTAGGTCATAATCAAGGAATAGTTATTATGCAATGTAGAAATACATTAGGTTCTTTTTGTATTTGAGAATGCTATATTTCATCCATTTTATGGGGTTATCTTATGGGCTTCACTTTCTTTGCCCGTCATAGGAGGTTACAAGGCCGAAGGGCAGTTCAATGGTATTTATCAAGTTGAGAATTTAATCTTACTATCCATTCTAATGCATAAAGTTGAGTTAGTGTTTACACTTTTTTGTCACATGATTTTAATTTTCATATTACCCTTTTGTAACTAATAATTTAATTACAGGTATTTCTGTAATTGCGGATTCAATATGTAGCTGTAAATTTCAAGCACCCCCATGCAAGTATGCACAACTTCCAATTATTATAATAAGAAAATATTATAGTATATATCTTTAAAAAATAGAATATTCACTACAACAAAAAAGACTTTTAGTAACAGACTGATTTTGTCTCCAAATATCAAATTTGCATCACCAAAGTAATCTGTGATGAAAAATTTTTGTCACCACGTTTGTCGCCTATACGTTGTTGCCTATACGTTGTCGTTGAAAGTACCTAGTGACCAAAAATAGTTTCGTCGCCTATTTTTCATTTTTGACAACGAAATTTTTCGTCTCCAAATGTTGCATTTTTCGTTTTCTATAATATCAATTTCGTCACTAGAATTAGATAATATTTTATTTTAATTGTTTTGGCGACGAAATATTTCTTCATCAAATAGGTTTTAGTGACGAAAGTTTTTTTCACCAATGATATAGATTAAGTTAACAAAAAAATTCGTTACTAAAATGAGCACAAAAGAAAATTCTTCAATGACAAAATACATTTTGTCACCAAATATTTCAATTTAGCGATGAAATATTCAGCAAATGTGACGAAATTATTTGTTTGGTACTATCTCATTAGTGACAAAATTGTTTGTCATGTTTTTGAAAACTAATAGTGATTTTTTTTATTTCGTCGCTAATAATAATTAAATTTTTTTTAAATGGGGGTACTATTTTCAAATTTAAAATTTTGCTTTTCGTGACATTTTTATTTTGTCGCTAATAATAATTAATTTTTTTTTTAAATGGAGATACTATTTTCAAATTAAAAATTTTCTTTTCACTAAAAATTTCCTGTGCATTTCAATAACATGTTCAAAAAATATCTATTACAAATCAATACAAAAATCTGTTCATTTACATAAACATCACAATCGAATTTCAGCACAATATCCACAAAAATACAATATCAACTGCATGCGGATTACCAAACATGTCTCCCAATATCTACAAAAAACATGTCTACTAATATCCACAAAAATACAATATCAATCGCATGCGCATTACCAAACACGTCTCCTAATATCCATAAAAAATCATGTCTACTAATATTAACAAAAATATAATATCAAATGCGGATTACCACACATGTCCTGTAATTCCAACAAAAATATAAAATTTACAGCGCAACGAAAATACATGTAAGGTAATATGAACAAAAATACAAAATGAGCTAGCTTCTGCTCTCTAAATTACCAACTATGTCCATATCTAATCTCGAATCTACAACAAAACAAAACACAAAAAAAAAAAAATGCAAGTTAGACAATTATTATCTTATCAAATACACAAATTAACATGTATTTTTTGATTAGTTTTCAAATCAGGAGTCCCGTGCTAGTTTTGTTAGTTTTCACAACTTAGATTGGTCCCTCCCGAGGTGTTTGAGGTGTTCCTTGGGTCATCCCGTGCTTGTTACACAATTTTGGCCCCCAATGGCCTATTTACAATCTTAAGTGTTAGAAAAATTCATTTTTAGATTTAATTTTTAAATCGGGAGTCCCGTGCTAGTTCCGTAAATTTACACAAGTTACAATGGTTGCCTCCAAGGTGATTGAGGTGTTTCATGGCCTTCTCGTGATTGTTTAACTATTTTGGCCCCCCGATGGCCTATTTTCAAGTTTAAGAGTTGAAAAAGTACCTTTTTTGGACTTAGTTTTCAAATTGGGAGTCACGTGCTAGTTTTGTAAGTTTTCACAACTTACATTGGTCCCTCCCGAGGTGTTTGAGGTGTTTCCCAGGCCTTCTCGTGACTATTACACGATTTTGACCCTCGATGGCCTATTTTCAAGCTTAAGTGTTGGAAAAGTATATTTTTTGACTTAGTTTTTAAATTAAGAATCCTGTGCTAGTTCCGTAAGTTTTCACAACTTACATTGGTTCCTCCTGAGATGTTGGAGGTGCTCCCCGGACCTTCTTGTGACTGTTACACGATTTTGGCCCCTGATGGCCTATTTTCAAGCTTAAGTATTAGAAAAGTACATTTTTTGACTTAGTTTTCAAACCGGGAGTCCCGTGCTAGTTCCGTAAGTTTACAAAACGTACATTGGTCCCTTCCGAGGTGTTTGAGGTGTTCTCTGGCCCTTCTAGTGACTGTTACATGATTTTGGCTCAAGATGGCCAATTTTCAAGCTTAAGTGTTCAAAAAGTGCCTTTTTCGACTTAGTTTCCAAACCGGGAGTCCCGTGCTAGTTCCATAAATTTCTACAACTTACATTAGTTCCTCTTGAGCTTTTTGAGATGTTCCCTAGGCCTTCTCGTGACTGTTACACGATTTTGGCCCCCTGATGGCCTATTTTCAAGCTTAAGTGTTAAAAAAGTGCATTTTTTTGACTTAGTTTTCAAATCGGGAGTCCCGTGCTAGTTATGTAAGTTTCCCCAACTTATATTGGTTCTTTCCGAGGTGTTTGAGCTGTTCCCCTGGCCGTCTCATGGCTATTACACAATTTTGGCCTCCGATGGCCTATTTTCAAGCTTAAGTGTGAAAAAAGAGCATTTTTTAACATAGTTTTCAAACCGCAAGTTCCATGTTAGTTTCGTAAGTTTCCACAACTTACATTAGTCCCTCCCAAGGTGTTGGAGGTGTTCTTCAAGCCTTCTCGTGACTGTTACACGATTTTGGTCCCTAATGGCCTATTTTCAAGCTTAAGTATTAGAAAAGTGCATTTTTTGACTTAGTTTTCAAACCGGGAGTCTTGTGCTAGTTCCGTAAGTTTACAAAATGTACATTAGTCCCTCCCGAGGTGTTTGAGGTGTTTCCCAGCCCTTTTCGTGACTGTTATACTATTTTGGCCTAAGATGGCCAATTTTCAAGCTTAAGTGTTCAAAAAGTGCATTTTTTGACTTAGTTTTTAAACCGGGATTCCCGTGCTAGTTTTGTAAGTTCCTGCAACTTACATTAGTTCCTTCCGAGCTGTTTGAGGTGTTCCCTAGGCCTTCTCGTGACTGTTACACGATTTTGGCCCCAGATAATCTATTTTCAAGCTTAAATGTGAAAAAAATGTATTTTTTGTCTTAGTTTTCAAACCGGGAGTCCCGTGCTAGTTCCGTAAGTTTCCACAAATTACATTGGTTCCTCCCGAGGTGTTTAAGTTGCTCCCCGGGCCGTCTCATGGCTGTTACACGATTTTGGCCTCCGATAGCCTATTTTCAAGCTTAAGTGTGAAAGAAGGCATTTTTTAACATAGTTTTCAAACCGCGAGTCCCGTGTTAGTTTCGTAAGTTTCCACAACTTATATTGGTCCCTCCTAAGGTGTTGGAGGTGTTTCTCGAGCTTTCTCGTGACTGTTACATGATTTTGGCTCCTGATGGCCTATTTTCAAGCTTAAGTATTAGAAAAGTGCATTTTTTGACTTAGTTTTCAAACCGGAAATCTCGTGTTAGTTCCGTAAGTTTACAAAACGTCCCTCCCGAGGTGTTTGAGCAGTTCCCCGGGTTGTCTTATGGCTTTTACATGATTTTGGCCTCCGATGGCCTATTTTCAAGCATAAGTGTGAAAAAGTACATTTTTTGACTTAGTTTTCAAATTAGGAGTCCCGTGTTAGTTCCGTAAGTTTTCACAACTTACATTGGTCCCTTCCGAGGAGTTGGAGGTGTTTCCTCGGCCTTCTCGTGATTGTTACACGATTTTGTCCTCTGATGACCTATTTTCAAACTTAAGTGCTAAAAA
The DNA here is from genome assembly GCA_025200525.1 of Camellia lanceoleosa. Lineage (NCBI taxonomy): Eukaryota > Viridiplantae > Streptophyta > Magnoliopsida > Ericales > Theaceae > Camellia > Camellia lanceoleosa. Next base: position 182,065,913 of record CM045761.1, on the reverse strand, counting down.
AGTACATTTTTGGATTTAGTTTTCAAACCAGAAGTCCCGTGCTAGTTCCGTAAGTTTACAAAACATGCATTGGTCCCTCCCGAGGTGTATAAGGTGTTCCCTAGCCATTCTAGTGACTGTTACACGATTTTGGCCTCCGATGGCCTATTTTTAAGCTTAAGTGTGAAAAAAATGCATTTTTTAACTTAGTTTTCAAACCGGGAGTCTCGTGTTAGTTCCGTAAGTTTTTGTAACTTACATTGGTCTTTCCCAAGGTGTTTGAGGTGTTCCTCGAGACTTCTCATGACCGTTATACGATTTTGGCCCCCGAGGCCTATTTTCAAGTTTAAGTGTGAAAAAAGTGCATTTTTTGACTTAGTTTTCAAACCGGGAATCCTGTACTAGTTCTGTAAGTTTTCACAACTTACATTGGTCCCTCCTGAGGTGTTTGAGGTGTTCCCTTGGCCGTCTCGTGGTTGTTACATGATTTTGGCCTCCGATGGCCTATTTTCATGCTTAAGTGTGAAAAAAGTGTATTTTTTTACTTAGTTTTCAAACTAGGAGTCCCGTGCTAGTTCCATAAGTTTTCACAACTTACATTGGTCCCTCCTAAGGGGTTTGAGGTATTCCCTGGGCCTTCTCATGATTGTTACACAATTTTGGCCTCTAAAGGCCTATTTTCAAGCTTAATTGTGAAAAAAATGTATTTTTCAACTTAGTTTTCAAACCAGGAGTCCTGTACGAGTTTCGTAAATTTTCATAACTTACATTGGTCCCTTCCGAGGTGCTGGAGGTATTCCTCGAGCCTTCTTGTAACTGTTACACGATTTTGGCCCCCGATGGCTTATTTTCAAATTTTAATGTGTAAAAATTGCATTTTTTTGACTTAGTTTTCAAACTGAGAGTCCTGTGCTAGTTTCGTAAGTTTCCACAACTTACATTGGTTCCTCTTGAGGTGTTTGAGATATTCCCCAGCCGTCTCGTGATTGTTACACGATTTTGTCTCCCGATGGCCTATTTTCAAGCTTAAGTGTGAAAAAAGTGCATTTTTTGACTTAGTTTTCAAACCGGTAGTCCTATGCTAGTTCCGTAAGTTTGCATAACTTACATTGGTCCCTCTCGAGGTGTTTGAGGTGTTCCCTGGGCTGTCTCGTGGCTGTTACACGATTTTGACCTCCGATGAGCTATTTTCAAGCTTAAATGTGAAAAAAGTACATTTTTTGACTTAGTTTTCAAACCGGGAGTCCTGTGCTAGTTTTATAAGTTTTCACAACTTAAATTGGTTCCTCCTGAGGGGTTTGAGATGTTCCTCAGGCCTTCTAGTGACTTTTACACAATTTTGGCCCCCAGTGGCCTATTTTCAAGCTTAATTGTGAAAAAAAAATGCCTTTTTTGACTTAGTTCTCAAACCGGGAGTCCCGTGTTAGTTTCGTAAATTTTCACAACTTACATTGGTCCCTCCCGAGATGGTTGAGTTTTTCCTCGGGCCTTCTCATGATTGTTACACAATTTTAGCCCCCGATGGCCTATTTTCAAGTTTAAGTGTGAAAAAAGTGTATTTTTTTACTTAGTTTTCAAACCGGAAGTCTCGTGGTAGTTTTGTAGGTTTTCATAACTTACATTGGTCCCCCCCCTGAGGTTTTTGAGGTGTTCCCCATGCCTTCTTGTGACTGTTACACGATTTTGGCTCCCGATGGCGTATTTTCAAGCTTAAGTGTGAAAAAAGTGCCTTTTTCGACTTAGTTTTCAAACCAGGAGTCCCGTGCTAGTTTCGTAAGTTCCCACAACGTACATTGGTTCCTTCCAAGGTGTTTGAGGTATTCCTTGGGCATTCTTGCTACTGTTACACGATTTTGGCCCCCGATGGCCTATTTTCAAGCTTAGGTGTGAAAAAAATGTATTTCTTGACTTAGTTTTCAAACTTGGAGTCCCGTGCCAGTTCCATAAGTTTCCATAAATTACATTGGTCCCTCCCGAAGTGTTTGAGTGGTTCCCCAGGCCATCTCGTGGCTATTACATGATTTTAGTGCCCGATGGCCTATTTTCAAGCTTAAGTGTTAGAAAAGTGCATTTTTTTAATTTAGTTTTCAAACCGGGGGTCCTGTGCTAGTTTCGTAAGTTTTTACAACTTATATTGGTCCCTCCCAAGGTGTTTGAGGTGTTCCCCGAGCCTTCTCGTGGCTGTTACGTGATTTTGGTCCCTGATGGCCTATTTTCAAACTTAAGTGTTGAAAAAGTGCTTTTTTGACTTCGTTTTCAAACCGGGAGTCCCGTGCTAATTCTGTAAGTTTCAACAACTTACTTTGGTCCCTCCCGAGGTGTTTGAGGTGTTCCCTAGGCCTTCTTGTGTCTATTACACGATTTTGGCCCCCGATGGCCTATTTTGAAGCCTAAGTGTTGGAAAAGTATATTTTTTGACTTAGTTTTCAAACCGAGAGTCTTATGCTAGTTCCGTAAGTTTTCACAACTTACATAGGTCCCTCCTAAGGTGTTTAGGGTGTTCACTAGGTGTAGACATCCCATTTTTGATCGACTCTTAAAACTTGGGTGCTACTGATGGCTTACTTGGTGGTGAAAGTTGTGCAGTGTAAAGGTTCAATTTCTTCGGCAAGAGGAGAGTCAAATCCTAATCTCACACCCCATTTTTGGACCAAAAGATTTTAGATCTTAAAATCCTCACTTTCAAAACACTTTTGAAAAAAAGTTCCTACGATGTTCCGACGCTCGCATTTTGTCAAATGTTGCGCTTTTCGGTATACCGAGCAAGGACAAAGTGGAAATGAATGAAAGAGAGATGAAATCTTTGAAAAATCTTTCAAAACACCTTATTTATGGGTTTGGAGTTGAAGAAAAGAGGAGAAGAGGGAAGAAACCAAGTTAGGGGAAAAGTTGGGCATGAATCGTTAAGAGAGAGACGAGCAGTCCTCGCTAAATCGGGCCTATCCACTTGTATACTTGGATTTTAGCTATGAGGCCACCACCGTTGGAAAGAAGACTTCCGGGGCTTCATTTTATACTCAAGAATCTTCTAAAGCTGAGATATGATTGGTTGAAGTTGGGCATCATTCCAGTTGGACCGAAACTAAGCAACCTTCACTAAAAGAGGGATATCTCTTAGCACACATGGAATTTTGATGTAAGGCTTCCATAATTGGAAAGAAGACTTCCGGGGCTATAGTTTAGGCTCAAGAATGACCTATAAAAGAGTCCAAATAAAGGAGTTAGGCTTGTTTCAAGTAAGGGACCCGGACTGATTTTTTCCGTCGGCCTTTATGGGAGTACATCGGCCACAATTGGAGCTCATCGGCCATAGGTCGGCCAAAATTGAACCTTATCGGCCACAAATGGTGGTCGGTTGGCACGAAAGATGGCCAGTCGGCCAGAAATGTCCAAAACTCAGATTTTTTGCAGATATTTCTCCTCCAGCTGTTTCCAACTTGTGCCACCTGTCCTAGCTCAGATATTTCAACCAAAGTTGATATTTTGCTATATATGAGAGCCTTATATCTCATGTTCAAGAGAGAGAACATTAGAGGATAAATTAGAACAATTTTGGCAAAAGATTTAGGAGCCTCTCTCTCTAGAAACTCTCTCTAGATTTCACTCTCTCTAAGGATTTTGTGCTTGAAGGCTTGCATACATCCATCTTCAACTTATCAACCCTTAAGAAGACTTGATCACCATTGGGCTGAGGTCCCTTGGAACTTGTTTTGGGCTGCTAAAGCTTGGTTTTAACTTAGAAATCTTGTTGTTTTGCTATTTGGCTTCAAGGGTAAGCACTTGTCCCTCTAAAGCTTTGTTTTGCATGCTTGTTTTACCACCTTTGCAAACTGTTTTTGGCTTGTTTTTGAACTGAAGAAAAATCTGTTTTTCAGTCCTAAAAATGATGGTTTAGGCCTATTTTGTGTTAGGGGGTTGTCTCTCACTTTTGTTCCTTAGCTTGTATTTTAGCCATCTTTCAAGGCCTTTCAAAACAACTTTTCGTGGTCAGAACACGTCCATGGGGACCTCGCCTGACTCGGACTCTTTAAGTTTGTTATGTTCTAAATCTGAACCAAAGAGTCCACCTCGGCAAATCGCTTTTAAGGAAAAAACAGATTTTTCAAAAGTAGTGCCAAACATGGATCGCTTTGCGACACATGAGTCGCCACCTAAATATTTTATTTTTGGGGAATTTAGGAAACCACGACTCGGTCAAGGCCACATGTCCGCTATCACCAAAGTTACTCGGCTACGGAGCTTGGGTACGATCGGGGAAGGTCATTTATGAGCACCTTTCGCCGGCTCAAGACCGCCTCTACTAACCGTGATACCTTTTTGAAAACATCATGTGTTCTTATTCCAATTATTAACCTAGAATTACTATGTTATGCGCACAGCAAACAAGTATAGACTAGATTGCCTGATTTGGAAATAAACATTGCATATCCGTTTTTGTCTTGGAAAACGTGTTTGGAATTGCTACTCGCTAGTAGGCTAAAATGCGGATTTCAATGAGTACACCCAACTCAAACAATCCAACCTCCACCCACAGGCATTCATACAATTATCTCACGTAAGCACTTAGCCGCATGGTAAGCATACTGTCATGGCAACATTCACACGCATGCGATATGCTAAAGCATAAAAGCTCACCTAGTACTCCAAGCCAAAACAGAAGCTTATTAGAAATCCATGCATGGACCTAAGCATACTGAAATGTCTAATGCAACACATGCAAAGATGTAATCTAGGCAGGCTCGGCTATCCTAGACATGGCATGTGAAATGCTACAACTATCACGTATTCAATTTGGAATTGAAAGTACGATGCAGTTTGTATGATGTACCGAGCCCAGCATGTAAACAAATGCATGGATGCACACATGCATTGCATAAGGTATGCTAAAGTAAATATGCCCTAATCTACCATCATAAGCAGGTAAATAAAAGGGAGAAAGAAATGGGGGTTGGAAGACATACACACACCCACGCACACTTATTACAAACATGCCCTCACACGGAGGGACCAAAATAATAATACAGCCCGAATAATGAATAAAATTAATTATTACAAAACTCTAATTACTTAATAAATAAATGCAAAATAAAGGGCCACAAATTGCCTCGGATGCGTGAATGATGCATGCTCGCTATGACTTGCTGGAAAAGCCTACACTGCCACCACTGCCTCGCTTTCAATCCCGCCTCCTCGAAAATTGCCAAAGTCCCGTAACATCTTCCAAATTCATCAAGTACACCACCGGCTAGAGGAAATAACCACCGCTTCGAGGTGGCCACCGACCGGGGAGCTTTATCGGCACAAAAGATTGCTTTAAGATCAAGAGTGCTTGGTCGGCACTAAATTCCTGAGGAGACAGTTTTGACAAAGAACAGCAGACAAAGATATAGCATAGAATTTTGAGCATATGTAAGCATGGCTATGCCCCTATCATGTGTTAGACTCAAGAGAGCATAACCTCGACCCTCGGGCCATCAATGATGCATCTTGGTGCATGATGGCCTAAAAGGCCAGTTTGCAACTTTGATTTCAAATGAAATGCACATCAAACAAACAAGTGAAACCCAACCTCTATCACTTGATCAAGAGGCAAGGCATGCATGCCAATGCCATGCAACCTAGGCATGTTAGCTAATATGCAACATGGCATAAAAGGAGCATACAAGCATGTAATGCGATTAAGTACACAACCTAAGCAACAAGCAAACAAACATGCCACAATTATACAAACCACTAGAGCATGCAAGAGGTAATCTAAATCATGCATCATGCTAGCAACTTGGCCAAAGGAATGCAAGACGAATGCAAGTGATTTCAAGCATGCAACATATGCAACCAAAGCATACAAACATGGGATAATGCAACAACACTTGAATGGCATGCAAGGGATGGACTTACACTAATTGGACAGCTCTAAGTTAGGTCCAAAACAAAGGGCCAAAACCATGGAAATGAAGGCCAAAATGCACACACATATGCACATGTTATGGCTTGACACTTAGGCATAATGAAGCAAGCTTTAAGCACACTTAAAGGAAGCTAAACATGAACAACTAGCATGCATGGAAAGCTCTGAAATCATGCTACAAAATGATGCCAAATCAAGCAACAAAGTAGGCTAAGCATGCATGCAAATGGTCCAAGCATTAAGGCAAGCCAATGAGGCTTTGAACCACACTTAGTACAACCACACATGGCAATACTTAAAAAATTAAAATCAGAGTTTTAACACATAAAACTAAGCCCAAAGGACCCCCCTAGATGGCATCTAGATGGTTCAAATTCAAAGGTATGCGTTAAGGCCAAAACATGGAGTACACAACGCATGCTTTTAGAGCACTAAAGAGACAACTAAGGTAAGCATACAAGCACACCAAAGGGACTGAAATAGCATGCTAGATGGTTCCAAACCACTAAAATGATGCAAGCAACACATGCTATATACTCATGCACTTAAGGCTAGCAAGCCAAAATGCAAAGTGGCTACATAAGGCATGTCATGGATGGCCCAAACAACAAAAAACAGATCTTATACATGACAAAATAAGCACATTTTCGGTGTATGACCAGCCACAAAAACAGAAGCAAGATAGGCTAAGAAAGCATGCAAGATTACGGTAAATCACATGGATTTCAAAGCAAGTAGCCTAAGGATTATCCAAACAATGTTGAGCCCTTCAACAATGTTGAAGAAGGGCTCAAAATAAGCCTACTTAGCTTACATCATGCTCTGAAACAGATCATACACAAGCCAAATATTCTATGCAAGAAACATGGCATACAAGAGGATATTGAGATAGGTGCTAGATGCAGCCACTAACGGCAAGGGGTCCTCAATCAAACATGAAGAGGACCCCAAAATAAGACTATTTGAAGTTTGGGTCGGAGCCCAAAAGTGCTTGCAACTAGGGCTTAGATGTGAAGCAAGAAAAGCTAGAAAGGGAAGATGAAGACTTACCCTGAAGAACCAAAGACCTCTTGGACCAAGTTTTGGTGCTCCTAAGCTCGCAAATGACCTCCAAGTCGCTGGAAATGGAAATGGTGGTGTTGTGCTATGGGTTGGTGAAGGAATGGCCAAGAATAATGGACTTTTGGAGGCAAAGGAGGATATAGAGAGAGATAGAGGGTTGTCTCTATCTATATCGATATATATCTATATATCTCGGTTTTTGTTCCAAACTCCCAACCCTAAGCAATGGAGAGGAAGAGCTCTTATATAGAGCAAGCAAATGGCTTACAAGAGAAGCTAAAGCAAGGGCTTCTCCAAGAAGCCAAGAGCAGTAGTAGGCTTCTTGAGGAAGCCAAGACAAGGGTCAAGGCTTCCTCAAGAAGCCATGAGCAAAGGGTGCAAAATAAGGGCCAAAAGGTGCAAAATGGTGCAAAATAGGCACATGGATGCACGTGGTCTGGTTCTGTGCATCCCAGCGCAATGGTGTGCACTAAGCTTGGGGGGTTCAAAGAGTTCAGGTCGGCCAGAAGGTGTGATCATCGGCCAAAATAAAGTGCCGGTCGGCACTCTTTTCTGCCGGTCGGCTAAATAGAGTGCCGATGGATGATTCCTTGGTCAAAACATGGCCGGTGGGTATGCAAATCGAAGCCCCGGAAGTTAGCTTTCCAATGGCGCAAACCTTGCATCAAAATTCCTCCTGTGCAAAAAGTTATGCCCTTTTCCGTGAAGTCGCGCAGACTCGATCCAACCGGGATGATCCCCTGCTTCAACCCAACATATCTCCTTCACCCGGACTTGGCTTTGGGAGATTCTTTAGTGCAAAGTGAAGCCCCGGAAGTCTTCTTTCCAACGATGGTGGCCTCATAGCTTAACTCCAAGTATGCAATTGAATAAGCCCGATTTAGCGAGGGCTGCGCGATTCCCTTCTACCCGGATCTATGCCGAACTTCTCCCAAACCAGTTTTCTCCTCTCCTTTCCTCTTTTCTTCAACTCCAAACCCCTAGACAAAGTGTTTTGAAGGGTTTGCCTCTCCTGTCAAGGAATTGAACTGCGCCTCAAGATCTCTCAACACCGAGCAAACCATCAAGAATGCCCAAGTCTTGAGGGCGGTCAAAAATGGGGTGTCTACAGTTGCCCCTCTTTGACAGAACTCGAAAGTCATAACAATGACGGAGTGAATGTCAAAGCCCAGTGTCGACCCATTTTTGACAAGGCCGCAGACTTGGACAAACAAACAAAATATCGATAAATAAATGGTTGTGCCCGAGGTCGCCACGATCCTTGCAAGGAATCAAACCAACAGAAGTTCGAGGCGGATGCAAAGTGATGCACAATGCAAGTGCATAACTTATGATCATGCGAAGGATGCTGTGATGAAGCAATTATGCAAAATAAATGCAACATTTTAAGCGAATGCTATGCAAGCAAGTGAACGTGAACCAACCTACATCTCATGCAGAAAGGATGTAAGAGAATTTTATGCAATTCTCACGAACATGTGCGTTAGATACACAAAAGTGAACAAAGTGTGATGGATACACTAAGTGGACAAACATGTGTGATGGATACACTAAAGTGAAGAGAGTGTGATGGATACACTATATGAATAAAGTGTGGTTGATACACTAAGTGAAGCAAAGTGTGACAGATACACAAAGCAAAACGAGTGTGATGGATACACTAAGCAAATATATGGTAGATACACTAAGCGAATGTGTGTGATGGATACACAAAGGGGGCATGTGATAGATACAAAAAGTGAATGTGTGTGGTAGATACACAAAGGGAGCATGTGATAGATACAAAAAGTGAATGTGTGTGGTAGATACACAAAGTAAGCGTGTGTGATTGATACACAAAGCGAAAGTGTGTGATTGATACACAAAGCACAAAGCGAGCGTGTGTGATTGATACACAAAGTGAGCGTGTGTGATTGATACATAAAGCACAAAACGAGTGTGTGTGATTGATACACAAAGTGAGCGTGTGTGATTGATACACAAAGCGAGTGTGGTGAGCACAGTGTGTGTGATTGATATACTAAAAACGAACACAGAGTGTGATAGATGCACTGAGGGAACAGAGTGTGATTGATACACTAAAAGTGAACACAAAGTGTGATAGATGCACTTAGTGAACAAGTATGATGGATATACTAAATGTGAACACGAAGTGTGATAGATGCACTTAATGAACAGGAGTATGATTGATATACTAAGGGTGAACACGAAGTGTGATAGATGCACTTAATGAACAGGAGTATGATTGATATACTAAGGGTGAACACGAAGTGTGATAGATGCACTTAATGAACAGGAGTATGATTGATATACTAGAGGTGAACACGAAGTGTGATAGATGCACTTAATGAACAGGAGTATGATTGATATACTAAGGGTGAACACGAAGTGTGATAGATGCACTTAATGAACAGGAGTATGATTGATATACTAAGGGTGAACACGAAGTGTGATAGATGCACTTAGTGAACAAGAGTATGATTGATATACTAAGGGTGAACACGAAGTGTGATAGATGCACTTAATGAACAAGAGTATGATTGATATACTAAGGGTGAACACGAAGTGTGATAGATGCACTTAGTGAACAAGTATGATTGATATACTAGAGGTGAACACGAAGTGTGATAGATGCACTTAATGAACAGGAGTATGATTGATATACTGAATGTAAATGAAGTGTGTGATTGATACACTGAATGCAATGAAGTGTGTGATTGATACACTAGATGCAATGAAGTGTGTGATCGATACACTAAACGCGATAAAGTGTGTGATTGATACACTAAATGCAATAAAGTGTGTGATTGATACACTGAATGCAGTGAAGTGTGTGATTGATACACTGAATGAAATGAAGTGTGTGATCGATACACTGAATGCAATGAAGTGTGTGATTGATACACTAAATGCGATAAAATGTGTGATTGATACACTGAATGAAATGAAGTGTGTGATTGATACACTGAATGAAATGAAGTGTGTGATTGATACACTAAATGAGGATGTGTGTGATAGATACACAAAATGAGTGAAGTGTGATGAGAGTGTGATTGATACACTAAATAAACATGTGAGAGATACATGAAGTAAACGGAAGTAAATGAGGTGTGATGGATACACTAAAGTGAACATGTGATAAGTACATGAAGCAAACAGAGTGTGATTGATACACAAAGCAAGCACGTGATATGAAGGGAAGAATAGTGTGATAGATACACAAAGCAAAATATGTGTGATAGATACACAAAGTGAACGAAGTGTGATTGATACACTAAGTCAAATAAAATGTGTTAGATACACTAAGTGAAGCAAATGAGTGTGTGTGATAGATACACAAAATGAATGAAGTGTGATTGATACACTAAGGCAAATAAGAGTGTAATTGATACACTATTGTGGCTTGAAGTAGACTTGATCTTGAGCTTGAAGTAGAGGTACACTCATACTTCGGAGCACTGGCAAGGCCTGAAGAGGTACACACGGGATGCGCTTTGAACTTACTGAAGTTGAAACAAACTCAGATACCCGACGTTTTCCTCTTTTGCTTTTATTTTGCAGTCCGGAACCATATAGCTTCAAATAGGCCCCGGTTTTACTGTTCACACTTATCGGGGGTGGGCCCTGCAGTTTTATGAAAGAACGAATCTGTTTTGCACAAATGTGGAGAATGGCACAGCACTCTGAGCACAAAACGATTTTATTTTGAAATTGAAATTGAGTTCTCAACTGGGTATTGAGTCTACGACTGGACACAGCGCACCACGACTCAACACGGAAATAAAAGGCACATAACCTAGACACATCGAGTGACACTCGAGACGACTCAAAACAAGAATCGAGACAAACAAAAGGACACGACACTCAAACGTGCACAGGGAGCCTGTTTCACCGTAGTATTTCCCACCCTTTCTCATTTGTGATCCTCACATCACTCGGCCCTCAAGCTCTATTTTTCCGAAAAAGCCCTTTTCACTTTTTCTCTCATCGCCACCTCTCTATTCTTCAATCTCTCATTTTTCATCCCTCCCCGGGTGGTTGGCGGATAGACAAGGAGTTGCGGCTTTTGCCCCTAGCATTCTCGCTAGATTCTTTTCTTCCGCTACAACAAAGGAACTTTCCCACAGAGGGGTTGTGCCACACTGGTGTGTAGCAAATCCACGCCTAACATCGGTTGATGATGCCTACGGGAGTTTGGACGTGGTTAGATTTGTCAGATGAGGAAGTGGAACATCTTGATCCATTCCAATTGTGCTTCAGACTTGACTTAATACGCCGCTTGTAGGGTTAGAGAGCTTTCAGCCCTTTGTTGTTGACTTCAGTTGTGCCCTTTCTGGCAAGTATGCTGGCGACGGGGGAAAGACAGGAAGCCTGACTCAACTGTGCCCCTAGTTCATCATTTTGACCATTTTTTTTTGGTTTTAAAACAATTTTGATCAACATGAAAGTTAGATTAACATGCTTATTCAACTTTTTGATTTTGAAAATCATGCAAGTTAGGCCGTGAGCACTGAAAATTTTCCTTTTTCGGGTCCAAGAAAATGGTCCAGTTTTGGAAAATATGGAATAATTTTCGAGAGAATTGTCAACCTCAGTAAAAATTCTCAAAAACTGCTTTTTTAAACGGCTACCGCTCAACGAGCACGAACCTACTCTTGAGATGCTAACCTCGGACCATTAGCAATGGAAAATTGCCCTTGTCCGGCGACACCGCATGGCAACGGAAAGTTACCCCTTGTTTGAAATGACATCGCGGCATTTTGAATGGCAACGAAAGTTGCCCTTGTTTGATAATGCCGCGCATTGAATGGCAACGAACGCTGCCCTTGTTTGGATAGGACCGCAATAGATTGAATGGCAACGGAACGTTGCCCTTGTTTGATAGCGCGGCATACCGCAATCAATCTTGAGTGACGATGACAACCAAACTCTCGAGAGAAGGCAAGGATGATCAAAACCATTACATGGACACAATCGATTTGGAAGTGTTTACTACCGACTTCAAAGTGAAGTTGCCCACGTATCCCAAACATGGGAATCAAGCCTTCGTAGTTCGGGGTTAGGGTACACTCGTATTTAACCTCTCCTTTTATGCTCTAACTTTTGCCAAGGCCTATTGCGTGTTTTCGACCTTGCGAGCTTTGTTTCTTTCCTTTTCAATTATTTTTCATTTTTTCTCTTTTTTTTTTTTCTTTTCTTTTAGGCTCTAACTTTTGCCAAGGCGCCCGATGCGGGTTTTCGACCTTGCGAGCTTCTTTTTTTTTCTTTCTTTTTTGTATCTTTTTTCTTTTCCTTTTGTATGGAATTTTTGCTTGCTCTAACTTTTGCACGGTCGCCTTCCGGGTTTTCGCCCAAATGAGCCTCTCAAAGGGTAAAAGTGTAACAAGTCCATGCCAAATGGTTTTTGAGATTGAAGCCATCCGTATCCAAGAGAGTGGTCATTGCATCGATTTGCGTATGATCCATCTTCGGCTCTTCGAGCACATCGGACATTTGTGCCCCTAGTTCGAGGGGTGTTTCTGATCTGGCCTTGCAAGCTTCTTCTGATGAGGTATGATCTTCTTGACCTGACTTTCTTTGCCTCTAATTCATAGGCTGCTTTGAATTTGGCCACACAGGCCTCTCATTGTGATTGACCTTGGAACATTCTAAATGCGAGTTCAAGGTTTGAAGGCAAGGACTCAAGTCTCGAGGTTGAGAGCGATCCTAAGCTGCGCAATCTTAAGAGCGATTCCACACATGTTCGCAGGACGCAAGAAACATTTTTGAAAGTTTTTAAGAAAGCGACAAATCGCTTGTGCTCAAGACAGTGTAGAACCAATCTGGATCAAAGCTAGGGTCCTTCTCAGTACTCACACTAACAAGCATGATTTCATTCATTAAGGGCTTAGCACGCCTCTTTCTCGCTTGATCAAAGTTTTGCAAATCCCGAGGAATTCCTTCCTCTTTGTTTTCACCATGTTGTTTGAAAAAGTTTTGAAAAACTTAGGTCAATGCAATGATTCAAGGCACGTAAAAGTCACACTTCTAGTCAAATCATTATCTCATTCAAAACTTCGCACAACTGCACACGGCGAAGCAAACACAAGAGTGTGAAAATCATCGCTGCTCCATTCGTAATCTGTCAAGACAACTGCCTCGCGTAAAATGACTCAAAACAAAACGAAAAGACAAACGTGAAACAAAATGGTGACGCCGAGGTGACACCCGAATCACCCGACCTTAACAAAAGCAGAATCGACTCGACATAACGAGACAGACTCAACGAGGTTGACTCGATACAACGAGACAGACTCAACATGGTGACTCGATACAACAAGGCGACGCAATACCCAAGTCGAAGGTAGGATAAACAAAGATTCACAAATGCTCAAAATAGTCGTGCCATCCATCACATCTGAAATAAACCGAAAGCAAACGGAAGTGGTTCATCCCCGATCACATAACAACACAGTCCAGAGTACCCGAGGGATATAAGATCCTTCGAGCTATGGTTCCAGGACTACCTAGCAAAAGGAATCATGCGAGATCTCACCGATTTCACCAAAACAGATATGAACAGAGCAACGATCTGTGTTCTATTATCGATCTTGTTCCCAAATCATCGCCCCAAATCAATCGATACCGCAGATATAATCGATTCTCAAAAATACTATCTTGGTGCCCATGATGGGATACCCAGACTATAACCGGTATATGCATTCCTGTAGAGATACACTCTAAAAGCACATAGCAAGTAAATGAGAGCCAATACACCCTATGTTGGGGTAAGGTTTCCCCTGTCTATTTTGTCGGGAGCTAGGGTTTCACCTACGCACGCAGCGGTTTCAAACAACCTAATATCGGGTAAGCAACCTGTCCTAGTTTGGAATGGTCACTATGGATCCGAATATGCACTAGGTTGAATGGTCCAAAAGGGTGCCCCGGTAAAACCGGGGTTTGTGTTCCCATCTTGGCGAGCCATAACCCGTCGACCTTATGGACATGCCTTGACAAGACAAGCCTCAGAAACCGCCAGAATAGCAGATGGCCAACACGGTGTCCTAGGCGCACCAATGCACATGCAATGCAAAGAAACACATAAGTGTAGTCAAAAGCAGATATCACGAAGTTCGAGTCAAGCTCTCTAAATCCCCAATGAGTCGCCAGAAATCGTAACACGCCCCATGGGGACCTCGCCATGACTCGGACTCTTTAAGTTTGTTGCGGTTCTAAATCTGAACCAAAGAGTCCACCTCCGCAAATCGTTTAAGGAAAACAGATTTTTTGAAAAGTAGTGCCAAACATGGATCGCTTTGCGGTCATGAGTCGCCACCTAAATATTTTATTTTTGGGGAATTTAGGAAACCACGACTCGGTCAAGGCCACATGTCCGTCATCACCAAAGTTACTTTCGGAGCTTGGTACGATCGGGGAAGGTCAGCTATGAGCACCCCCTTTCGCCCGGTCTGAAGACCGGCCTCTACTAACCGTGATACCCGTTTTTGAAAACATCATGTGTTCTTATTCCAATTATTAACCTAGAATTACTATGTTATGCGCACAGCAGACAAGTAATGACTAGAATGCCTGATTTGAAATAAACATTGCATATCCGTTTTGTCTTGGAAAAGCGTGTTTGGAATTGCTACTCGCTAGTAGGCTAAAATGCGGATTTCAATGAGTACACCCAACTCAAACAATCCAACCTCCACCCACAGGCATTCATACAATTATCTCACGTAAGCACTTAGCCGCATGGTAAGCATACTGTCATGGCAACATTCACACGCATGCGATATGCTAAAGCATAAAAGCTCACCTAGTACTCCAAGCCAAAACAGAAGCTTATTAGAAATCCATGCATGGACCTAAGCATCTTGAAATGTCTAATGCAACACATGCAAAGATGTAATCTAGGCGGGCTCGGCTATCCTAGACATGGCATGTGAAATGCTACAACTATCACGTATTCAATTTGGAATTGAAAGTACGATGCGGTTGTATGATGTCGAGCCAGTGCATGTAAACAAATGCATGGATGCACACATGCATTGCATAAGGTATGCTAAAGTAAATATGCCCTAATCTACCATCATAAGGTGTAAATAAAAGGGAGAAAGAAATGGGGTTGGAAGACATACACACACCCACGCACACTTATTATAAAACATGCCCTCACACCTGAGGGACCAAAATAATAATACAGCCGAATAAATGAATAAAATTAATTATTACAAAACTCTAATTACTTAATAAATAAATGCAAAATAAAAGGGGGCCACAGCCCCTGCCTCGGGACGCGCGAATGATGCATGCTCGTTGCGACTTGCCCGGAAAAGCCTACACCGTGCCACCACTGTCTCGCTTTCACCGTCCGCCTCGAAAATTGCCAAAGTCCCGTAACATCTTCCAAATTCACCAAGTACACACCACCGCTAGAGGAAATAACCACCGGCTTCGAGGTGGCCACCGACCGGGGAGCTTTATCGGCACAAAAGATTGCTTGTCGATCAAGAGTGCTTGCCGGCACTAAATTCCTCAGAGACAGCTTTTGACAAAGAAACAGACAAAGAAGGCATAGCATAGAATTTTGAGCATATGTAAGCATGGCTATGCCCCCTATCATGTGTTAGACTCAAGAGAGCATAACCCTCGACCCTCGGGCCATCAATGATGCATCTTGGTGCATGATGGCCTAAAAGGCCGAAGTTTGCAACTTTGATTTTAAATGAAATGCACATCAAACAAACAAGTGAAACCCAACCTCTATCACTTGATCAAGAGGCAAGGCATGCATGCCAATGCCATGCAACCTAGGCATGTTAGCTAATATGCAACATGGCATAAAAGGAGCATACAAGCATGTAATGCGATTAAGTACACAACCTAAGCAACAAGCAAACAAACATGCCACAATTATACAAACCACTAGAGCATGCAAGAGGTAATCTAAATCATGCATCATGCTAGCAACTTGGCCAAAGGAATGCAAGACAATGCAAGTGATTTCAAGCATGCAACATATGCAACCAAAGCATACAAACATGGGATAATGCAACAACACTTGAATGGCATGCAAGGGATGGACTTACACTAATTGGACAGCTCTAAGTTAGGTCCAAAACAAAGGGCCAAAACCATGGAAATGAAGGCCAAAATGCACACACATATGCACATGTTATGGCTTGACACTTAGGCATAATGAAGCAAGCTTTAAGCACACTTAAAGGAAGCTAAACATGAACAACTAGCATGCATGGAAAGCTCTGAAATCATGCTACAAAATGATGCCAAATCAAGCAACAAAGTAGGCTAAGCATGCATGCAAATGGTCCAAGCATTAAGGCAAGCCAATGAGGCTTTGAACCACACTTAGTACAACCACACATGGCAATACTTAAAAATTAAAATCAGAGTTTTAACACATAAAACTAAGCCCAAAGGACCCCTAGATGGCATCTAGATGGTTCAAATTCAAAGGTATGCATTAAGGCCAAAACATGGAGTACACAACGCATGCTTTTAGAGCACTAAAGAGACAACTAAGGTAAGCATACAAGCACACCAAAGGGACTGAAATAGCATGCTAGATGGTTCCAAACCACTAAAATGATGCAAGCAACACATGCTATATACTCATGCACTTAAGGCTAGCAAGCCAAAATGCAAAGTGGCTACATAAGGCATGTCATGGATGGCCCAAACAACAAAAAACAGATCTTATACATGACAAAATAAGCACATTTTCAGTGTATGACCAGCCACAAAAACAGAAGCAAGATAGGCTAAGAAAGCATGCAAGATTACGGTAAATCACATGGATTTCAAAGCAAGTAGCCTAAGGATTATCCAAACAATGTTGAGCCCTTCAACAATGTTGAAGAAGGGCTCAAAATAAGCCTACTCTTAGCTTACATCATGCTCTGAAACAGATCATACACAAGCCAAATATTCTATGCAAGAAACATGGCATACAAGAGGATATTGAGATAGGTGCTAGATGCAGCCACCAAACGGCAAGGGGTCCTCAATCAAACATGAAGAGGACCCCAAAATAAGACTATTTGAAGTTTGGGTCGGAGCCCAAAAGTGCTTGCAACTAGGGCTTAGATGTGAAGCAAGAAAAAGCTAGAAAGGGGAAGATGAAGACTTACCCCTGAAGACCAGCAAACCAGCACCTCTTGGACCAAGTTTTGGTGCTCCTAAGCTCTGCAAATGACCTCCAAGTCGCTGGAAATGGAAATGGTGGTGTTGTGCTATGGGTTGGTGAAGGAATGGCCAAGAATAATGGACTTTTGGAGGCAAAGGAGTGAGATATAGAGAGAGATAGAGGGTTGTCTCTATCTATATCAGATATATATCTATATATCTCTGGTTTTTGTTCCAAACTCCCAACCCTAAGCAATGGAGAGGAAGAGCTCTTATATAGAGCAAGCAAATGGCTTACAAGAGAAGCTAAAGCAAGGGGCTTCTCCAAGAAGCCAAGATACCGGTAGGCTTCTTGAGGAAGCCAAGACAAAAGGGTCAAGGCTTCCTCAAGAAGCCATGAGCAAAGGGTGCAAAATAAGGGCCAAAAGGTGCAAAATGGTGCAAAATAGGCACATGGATGCACGTGGGTCTGGTTCTGTGCATCCCAGCTGGCACAGCTGGTGTGCACTAAGCTTGGGGGGTTCAAAGAGTTCAGGTCGGCCAGAAGGTGTGATCATCGGCCAAAATAAAGTGCCGGTCGGCACTCTTTTCTGCCGGTCGGCTAAATAGAGTGCCGATGGATGATTCCTTGGTCAAAACATGGCCGGTGGGTATGCAAATCGAAGCCCCGGAAGTTAGCTTTCCAATGGCGCAAACCTTGCATCAAAATTCCTCCTATGCAAAAGTTATGCCCTTTTCCGTGAAGTCGCGCAGACTCGATCCAACCGGGATGATCCCCTGCTTCAACCCAACATATCTCCTTCACCCGGACTTGGCTTTGGGAGATTCTTTAGTGCAAAGTGAAGCCCCGGAAGTCTTCTTTCCAACGATGGTGGCCTCATAGCTTAACTCCAAGTATGCAATTGAATAAGCCCGATTTAGCGAGGGCTGCGCGATTCCCTTCTACCCGGATCTATCTCAACTTCTCCCAAACCAGTTTTCTCCTCTCCTTTCCTCTTTTCTTCAACTCCAAACCCCTAGACAAAGTGTTTTGAAGGGTTTGCCTCTCTCCTTGCCGAAGGAATTGAACCTGCGCCCTGCGCATCTCTCAACACCGAGCAAACCATCAGTAATGCCCAAGTCTTGAGGGCGGTCAAAAATGGGGTGTCTACAGTGGCCTTTTAACCACTGAAATCCAGAGAATTTTCAGTGATAAAAACCCTATTTTTAGGTCCCAAATAGGAGAGGGTGGTCCCCTCTCCTCTTGTCTTGCTTGCTTTTGTTGATGGCCAACCAAATGAGCATGTGTTTTTACTTCTTTATGGCTTTGTTTAGGCTCATTTTTGTGACTTCTTAGACCTGCCATAACTCTGTTTTTGGCTTGTTTGATCATTGGTTGCATGCTTCATACACTTGTAGTGTAAATCCTCTTTGCTAGCCTTGCATGCCTAATGAGTTAACTTGTTATTTTAGCATGTGTTGGCTTAGTCTCAGCCCATTTTTGGTGGTATTTTGGCATGCCTTAGCTCTGATTTTGGTCGACAAGGTCACCTCTTGCATACTTCTTACACTTGTAGTGTAAACCTTGCTCATTAGCCTAGTATACTTGGTGTTTTTGCCCATCATTCTAACTTGTCTTGGCTATACTCCATGCATGTTTTGGTATTATTTTGATATGCTTTTGGACTGTTTTGAGTGTTCTTAGCCTTTTGGGGCTTGCTTTGTATAGCTATGGCATAGAGGGCTTCACTAGTCTTGAGTTTTGAGACCACTAGCATGTTATATTTGTGATGTTTGCATGCCTTGACATCATTTAGCATGTTATTTCAGAGCTTATATCTTTTCCATACTCTCATGTTTATCACTCCTTCATTGTGTTTGAGAGTCGCACATTTATACATTGTTTGTGAGCCATTGCATGAGCATGCATTTCTCGCCTTTCATGCTATCATTTCAGATCATTTTAGCCACTGTTTTGGCCTGCTATAGCTCTGTTTTGGGCTGGTTTAATGATTTGAGCATTGTATGGCATGCTTTTAGTGTAATGCACTTTACTAGCTTTGGCGTTCTTAGCTCTAAGCATATCTTGCATGCATCGTTTTCATGTTTCAATGTCATTTAGCATACTATTTCAGTGCTGGAATGTATGTCATTGCATCCCATTCTTCATTTGTTATATCACTTTGAAAGAGATTTTAAGCCCTTTGTTGGTTTGAG
This sequence comes from Camellia lanceoleosa, assembly GCA_025200525.1. NCBI lineage: Eukaryota > Viridiplantae > Streptophyta > Magnoliopsida > Ericales > Theaceae > Camellia > Camellia lanceoleosa. Next base: position 182,046,637 of record CM045761.1, on the reverse strand, counting down.
CACAAAATCGAGGCGTTCATGCCAAATGGTTTTAGCCTTCTCTTGAGGGTTTCTACTAACCAACGGCATGATGCTTCTTTTATGCTCAAGATGCTTGTGGCTTAGTCTGTCTTTCCATTTAGAGGGCTTCTCACTTTTGGACTTAACCAGTTAAAAGATTAATTGGTAATCTAAAATGAGTAAACAAAATGAATCGAAGTAAAACATGCCAAGATAACATGTTTGTGTTGCATTACATGTGTTTGGGTTGGACGTTAATCCAAACACGAGAAATGAGCGACATTTTATACTCAAAGTGATGAAACGTGCCTCATTTCTTAGTCGTCGACACCCTTGATCGTTCATGATAGGGTGGAGGCTCATCGAGTCTATTTGTGCATTTATTGACTTGTGCAATCTTGGCTTCTCGGCCACCGTGGATTGCGATGTTCGGTTAGTGGCCCAAGAGTTGAGTACCGCACTCCCTTGAGCTTGAGAAATGATAGAGAAGGTGGTTGTGCACACATTTCCTTGCAAATACACTTCCATGCTTCTGTTTGTGCTCTGTTGCAGCAAAAGGAGAAATTACAGGAATCAGTGGCCGATCGGCCATCAAAGCTGCCGACCGGCCACCAATGTTGCCAACCGGCTATCAGAAGTGGCTGATGACAATCAACTCTAGCCGATGGCCACTCCTCTTGGCTGATCACCCCTTAGCATGGTCCTAAGGTGGATCAGAAGCTTCTTGGAAGTTGGTACAATTTTTAGAAGTTCAAAAGAGCGCAAATAGAGGCATCATGAGGCACGGTAGTGGATTTCTGAGCGAAGTCGACCGAGCATGCATCATTCATTATTCCAAGGCAGAGCTGTGGCAGTATAATTTAACTTCTTTTCTTACTTAGTTGGTTTTGTAACTTAATTAATTTGTTAATTAGTTAGTGTGATGTAATAATTAGTTGTAGCTAGTTATTCGTTTTGTGTTGTGTAATAATTAGTCTAATTAGATTATTAGATTAGTTAAGTAGTTTAGCTTAGTGTAGCTAGTTTGTATTGTTATTCGGACCCTCCGTCGAGAGGGCGTATTGTTGTAATAAGCGTACGTGTGTGTGATGCATGTCTTCCAATCCCATTTCTTTCTCCCTTTTATTTACCTGCTTTTCAATGGTTAGTTTTAGGGCATATTTTAATTAGCATTCTTATGCTTCGCATGCGTGCATCATTCATCTATTTTGCATGCACCAGGCTCGGTGTATCATACAAACTGCATTGTATTTCAATACCAATTTGAATACATGTTATCAAGTTGCATTCACATGACATTTTAGAATAGCCGAGCCTATCTTAGTTGCATTTTGCATGTGTTGCATTAGGCATTCTTGACATAGCTAGGATCATGCATTGATTACTAACTAGCTTCTTTTTTGGCTCGGAGTACACTGTGAGTGTTTGCGCTTTAGCATCCTTGCATGTGTGTAGGTGATTGCTATGATAGCATGCTTGCCATAAGGTTATTTGCTTAAGTGTTTAATTGCATGAATGCCTGTGGGTGAAGGCTCGATTGCCTGAATTGGAACAACTCGATGATTGTGAGTTTTAAGCCCACTTGAGGTGGCAAAATCATGTTTTTCTAAGCCCACTTGAGGGTGGCAAATCCGCATCTTAGCCTACTTGTGAGTAGTATCTTCAAACCATTTTCCAAAAACAAACATGAGTTGTTTTGTTCCAATTTGCGTGATTGAGTCTATACTTGTTTACTGTGCGCATCACATAGTAAGCTAGCTAATAAACCGGAATAAGAATACATGTATTTTTAAAAACAACATATCATGTTAGTAGAGGTCGATCTTTGATCAGGCGAGCGGGGGTGCTCATTTCAAAACCTTCCCGTCTCGTACCCAAATTCCCGAGCCGAGGCAACTTTGGTAATGACGGACACGTGGCCTTAGGTACGAGTCAGGGTTTCCTAAATTTTTCAAAAATAAAATATTTAGATGGCGACTCTGAAATCTGGCAAAGCAATCCATGTTTGGCGCTTTTTTATTAAAATTGATTTTCCAAAACAATTTGCCAGATTTGGACTCTTTGGTGATTTATCAGTCTTACATTGCACTTTGTGAGATTAGATTCAGAACCATGACATGAGTCCGAATTGTAGTAGCTAGAACTACAATTCGTGCCCTCGCACGCGGAACGGAGTTCGGGGCGGTCTACACTAGGCTTTCTTGTGACTGTTATACGATTTTGGCCCCCGATGGCTTATTTTCAAGCTTAAGTGTCGGAAAGATACATTTTTCAATTTCGTTTTTAAACTAGGAGTCCCGTGCTAGTTCCGTAAGTTTCCATAACTTATATTGGTCCCTCTCGAGGTGTTTGAGGTGTTTCCCCGACTTTCTCATGGCTGTTACACGATTTTGGCCCCCCCGATGGCCTATTTTCAAGCTTAAGCGTTGGAAAAGTTCATTTTTTGACTTAGTTTCATACCTACATGTTGGAATAGTGCAAATGTGAAACATGTCAGGCTTTTTGAGTATAACCGAAATTCGTGGTACATGTTTTGCAACCTGTAGAAGAATTTAGTGTCAGCTTGATGAGGGGGTAAATATTTTTTTAATTAATTACCCATTTTATTTCAACATGCCACAGACAGAAAAAGTTAGGCATCAAGCACTTGAATTTAGTAGAAATTGCTTGTTAGAGCATCTCCAATAAGAGAGATATTTAGAGCATTTTAGACATTTTGTCTAGCCTCAACACAAAAATGGAGTCTCTACCTCATCCTCCTATGCTGGCTACATGTGGACAACCTTGGAGGCTAGACAACTTAATCTCAGGAGTAAAAAAGTGTGGTTGAAATACAAAATAGGCAAAATACAGAATTCACTTTTATATATTTTTGCTACACAAAATGTGCCTATTAGGTGTTAGAGGTGCTTTTAAAGTTGCTGCAAAGTCTATAAATACCCAAAGTATACACTAATAGAAATTTCAGTTTCTTAATATTATTTCCCTTAATTTTCAATGTTGTATATATTCCTCTTAAGAAGCATATGTTTTTTTTCCAAAAATCAGGATACGAATACACCATTGATACAACAACGAAATATGTTGTTTACATATTTTCATTTTCTATGTATATGAATATAACATCCACAAACCACCAAAAACAATGAATTTTTTTTGTTATATGGGAATTTGGACTATTCAGTATGCCTGCTAGTTTATTCATAGTTTATAAATATAGCCAGTTCAATATTGAGGATTTGGAAGAAGAAGATGAAGAATAAGTTTTTACAGATTGTTTCCTTACTCTTTTCTTTTTCTATTAGAACTTAATAAATTTTTTGCCATGTTTAGTATATATGCAACCTGCTTGAATGAAAAAAAATTTCGACATGCAGTATCTGGGCAATGTGTTTAGCAGAAATAAGGTCAGACAAAACAAAGGAAGCATGCCATCCTTGTTTTAGGCCAAAAATTTTTAGAAGACCATCATTCACATGAGCCCCAACGAAGCCTCTCTGTAAAACAAAGAAACAATTTCAATAACACCACTTTTAGCTTGAGATTTGACATAGTTTCTTTCTAAGAGTACATCAAGCAGGTAGTATACGCTCTTATCCTAATTATCATCAAATAAAAACAACATAACAAACACATATGATCCTATACCCAAAAAAAAAAAAAAAAAAGGCAATGCATAGCTGCTCATGCAGCATAAAAACACCCAATAGAGAAGAATAAGAAGAGAACAAACATGCCTCAAACCTGATATCTGAGAAGATATGTCTTTGGGAACAACTAAAGGAAGTGTCTAAATGCATCCAGGGACCATGGTCATATTTTGAAGCATCATAGCCACATAAGAGAATTTGGACAGAAAACCAATTCTAAAATTGCAAGTTACGAGGACATTTGGGTTATATAATGCTTTTAAAAAAAAATCATATTTCTAATCTGCAATCATTGGGGTATTTTATTTTTTTGGAGGGAATACATTGAATTACTATAGGGGAACCAGCCTCACACCAACTGAAGGAGAAGAAAATTCTAATTTTCCATTGAAATGTTCTTATAGGTTTCAAAACAGCATTTGACCTCTACTAAACACATTGCATTGGTTTTATTTACGTATATGTGCATAGCTACTATAAGAACTTGTCATTAACTTTGATAAGGCCTACTAAAAAGCAACTATAATGCATCATCATTATGCTGATAGATATGGCATTTTAGGTGGCCAAAAAATTATACCTTCTCCAAATACTCTAGCGTCAGATTACCCCAAGGATTTCTTCCACTTGTATAGTTATTAAGATTTAAAGCAACTATTGACCTGACAATGAAAAAATAAAAACAATCAAGATATATGAAATAAAAAAAATCCTAAACTAAAAAACATGGAAAAATAACCATACAAGAAATTAAAAATTAAAAAGAAAAAGAAGAAATAGTAATCGGTTAAAATATGTAATACTATGAAGATTTTACCAATGTAACTTTCAGGAAAAAATCAAGATGGGAAATATTTGGGTGGAACCAATCCAATGAATAAGATATTTTAAATCTTGTCACAGGCACACAAAAAAATCTATGTATATATATATATATATGTTTGTAGTCATAGAAAAGTATTTTAACAGTGATAGACAGTAACAAATCATCACTTTGATTGTCATACATGCAAAGCAACAAATAGTAAAACTCTTGAAATTGACCTTGATGGAAGTGAAACTTGTTCCTATTCTGAGCAATTGACCTTCTTAACATACATCCTTAATATGTTCTTGAGTCCCCTGCAATTACAATGTTGTTGAGGATGCAAGTGAACAATAACGAGCTAGACCTTATTTTGAAAGATTAGGTTACGCAATCACAACATAGGGGAGGTAACCAACTGTACACAAATAATATCACTAAGCTTGAACAAAAGAACTATAATTTTGTCATCACAAACACACGCGTTGTGTTTGTGCTTCAGCAGACACATATGGAAGTCGGCAGCGGTACTCTCCAAAATCCAGACACAGAGTCATGACCATAAATGCCTACATGAATTTACTAAATTATACAATATAGTTACCATATGATTTATTCAAAGTGAAAGTTAGGACATGAAACAAAGTGAAAAGTACTGTTGGTAATGCACTAGTGGAACCTTTAATAAGCAAAATCTAAAGAGTTCACTAAGTAACTTATTAGGCAAGGTAAAGCAAATGGTTGCCATAATTCAGTCATTTTATTGCCGGTATCTAGTGGTTCCCACAATTAACAAATCATGGATGCTCGACTTTGTATTTGAGAATTTACATTCACTCTATAAATTTGTTGTCAATCACCCCTACATCATCAACTAGAAGAGAATTTACATGCACTTTTGTCTTCTTTAGGATTCACTTGCAAGTCGTAACATAAACTATTTTAAGGCCTTAATATTTAATTACCAACTTGAAAGAATATGGAGAACATATTAGGTAGGTAACGTTGAACAACTAAATTTACCCTTATCACCCAATTTCCTGTAATTATAAAAAAAAATAATACTAAACATAGAAAAAAGAGAGTAGAAATTTGTAGCACATTAACAGTTGTTCATAAACTTCAATATAAACAACATAATGAAGAGCATGCTTAGGAGCATAGAGGTCAAAAAATTCAATTGGTTCACTTATGGTTCATGTAATTTTCTTTCTCAAACCATCTCCTCGACTGGATCCGTTATAGGAATAGCAGCCACAATTAACAAAATGATAGTTCAAGTTGAAATTGTTCATTATTTTAGGTGATAAAATTGATCCAATACAATATATATATATATATGGCCACAACATTGATAATGGCCACAACGTACGTATACATAGACATTCTCAATCAAAACTGTACTGGTAAAGTGTGCTACAAATACATTTAAAATATTCTATTTTCATAGCAGGTGAAAGTATGCAATCAATTTGAAACTATATTGCCATCATGTAAGCTAAACAACACCAAAAGTGACATGGACCCAATCCCCAACAAAGTCAAAATAAGAAGCAGAGTCAAATCAAGAGATCCCTTTCAACCTTAGCTTCTCATGGATGACATGAAAAATTACAAATATGACATGTAGTTTTAGATTGCTATTTCCAATTTCACTCTGTCACTCATCATGTAGTTCAGCTGTTATTATTATTTATCAACAAATAAAGATTCCATTAAACTGAAATGTGGGATCAAAATGATCAAAAACAGCACCCAAACCAACCGTACATAAATAAAATAGAAATCCTTATCTACCAAATCAACCCTTTTTTGGATCCAAATTTGCCATCAGTTCGACTATCACAATAGAAATCTGCTTGTCTATGGCTACTCTGTTTATTTTGGTAAAAAATATTTTTTACTAATGCGTGAAAACCCCCTAGAAGAAGGTTTTTCAATGCAACAGATTAGGACTTTCAATACATACACAATGAGGGACCAAATATACATGCAAATACATACATAATCAATGGATTAGGGCTTTAAAACTAATGAGAGAGAAAGGAGTAAGAGCGGAAAATGTATCAGACCCCTAAAATCAAACCCATTTAGAACATCAAATCCATAAAACTTTACAAATCAAACCACTTTAACCAAACCCATTTTTCGAAATCAACACCAAATTAAATTGAAGAAATCATAACAACCCTAGAGCACGATTAAGAAATGGGGATAAAGAGGGAGAGAGAGTGATCGAGGTAGACAGAGTGAAAAATAGACTGCGAGTGAGAGAGAGATAGACTGAGAGTGAGAGAATACTTGTGGGGATGCGGCGGTGGTGAATTGCGGGCGGTGGCGGTGGCGAGCGGCGTTGGTGGCGAGTGACGTTGGTGGTGTACGTTGAGGTGAGGTGATGTAGGGTGAGGTTTGGTGGTCAAATCTGTGTGTGAGAAGAAGAACCGATATATCTAAGGTGCTAATATATTCATTTGCCTCTAAAACCTTTAGCAACTAAACCATTTATTTGGTGACAAAATTATTTCCTCATCAAAAGATAAAATTATTGGCCACAAAAATAGTTTTCTCACTAAATGATATTAAAATATTAAAAATTATTGGTGACGAAAATATATTCGTCATTAATAATTTTATAATTGGTGACCAATTTTTTCCTCACCAAAAGTCTGAAAATTTTGGCACCATCTGAAAAATTAGAGGGAAAATCTTCGGTGACAAAAAAAATATAAATAGTAACGAAAAATAATTTCGTCACCTAATTTTTTCTATTGTGTATGTAGATTGGTGACGAAATTTTATTTTTGTCTCTAAAAATGGTACATTTGGAGACGAAATATTATTTTCTTCACTAAAATGTACGTCTTTCGTGACAAAATTTATTTTCGTCATTAGTTTTTATCTCTAAAGACACTTTTTGTTGTAGTGATTGTATACATATTTGTAGTCAAGTTTGGAATTAGGAGAAGAGTATGGAGGGCATGGTCCCTTATTTCTGTGAAAAATTTTGTTTTGTTAGTTCCAACCCCATACATGCAAAGGAGAGTCAAAGAAGATGGCGTGAGAAGACTTCCGCCTCCAGAGAAGGAGGTTTGAGCTGGGCATCTGGAAGATTAGCTCTCCCTTCTCTGCCTATTGTTACCTTTGTTGATTTTCACCATTCACCATTAAAAAGGGTAGAAATTTTTGTTTGTTTGGTATCCCTCTCTTTCTTTCTCTCTCTCAGCTTTATGTATAAATAGAGACAGGAGGAAGAGAATGTAATGTATTAGAAAATTGAGAGAGAGAGAGAGCTGTGAATTGAGTGAGAGTTTAATCTCCTCCTCTGTTTTGTATTTTGCTTCATTTTAGTGAAGATTCTCTTTTCTGCTCCGTAGACGTAGGCATTAGGCCAAACCACGTAAATATTGTGCTCTCTGTGTGTGTGAGATTATTTTCTGGGTGTGTTTGATCCTAACAAAGTAGTATCAGAGCCTGGTGTGTGTTTTTCGAAAAAAATAGAGTGTATTTTCAAAAATTGCCCAGAAATCAAAGTGGTCGAAATCCACTTTTGATCACACCACCTGAAAGCCCTTAACGAGATGAGCAAGGTGGTGAAAACCACGTCGAAAAATGACACCGGAGGAGCCGTCACGCACCATTTGACGCCATGACCACGTGCCGCAACGCGCTACACTCGCCGCACGTGTCTTCTCCGTCTTTCTAGGTGCTGACATCATCCCACTGCCAATTGATGATGTCACACCGATGGCAACTGACGTCGTCTGAGCCGCCAAGCCCAGCTGATAAGCCGAGCCGGAGCCTAGTCGATAAACCGAGTTGACCAAGCCGTTGACATCGACCGACGCCAAATCAGAGAAATAATCTGGTGCTTCTTAGGCGCTCCAGAAGTCACCGATATGAACCGTTCAACTTGTTTTGGATTGATCTGAGCCATTTGAGGTCCGATTTTGGTGATACAATAGTGCTTTCCAACTATTTGAAATATTCTAAACACATCCGCACGGTTAGATTTTTCAAATGAGCTTTCAAAAATTTTCAGTTTTTATTTTGGCAATCCAAAGTACTTTTCCGGCTAATTTGATCAGTCCAGACTCAACGGAGAAGTTTGATGGAGGAATCAACATCGACTTCAGGTTCCATCATAAAGCTCAATGCTTTTAATTATGCCATTTGGAAGCCCAGAATGAAGGATGTCCTATATAGCCGAGATTTGTTTGACCCCATTGAGCTTAATGGAGTTAAACCAGCAATGGAAAAAGACGAAAACTGGAAGCGGAAGAACCGAAAGACCATTGGCCATATTAGACAACGGATCGATCACAGTGTCTTCCACCATATCGCTCAGGAGACTGATGCCTATGCTCTCTGGACGAAGTTAGAAGGCATGTACCTATCGAAGACTGCTCGGAACAAAGCCCTCATAATGAGAAGACTTGTGAATTTGAAGTGGAAAGGTGGTATCTCTATTGCTGAACACACCAGTGAGTTTCAAAATCTGGTGAACTAACTGGCAACTGTCAAAATGGAGTTAGATGATGAGATGCAAGCCCTATTGCTGCTCAGTTCTTTACCAGACAGTTGGGAGACGTTAGTGGTGTCCTTTAGCAACTCTGCACCTAAAGGAAGGCTGACCATGAGCATGGTTACAGATGCTTTATTTAGTGAAGAGGCAAGAAAGAAAGACATGGGTGGAGATCAGTCCCATGCCTTCGTCACAAAAAATAAAGGTAGAGACAGAGGCAGGAGAAGAAGCAAAAGTAGAGGACGCAGCAGAGGAAGATCTCAAGACAAAGGGAAATCCAGAGAAGGTACAAGTCGGCCAAGGTTCAGGTGTTACCATTGTGGCCAGGAGGGTGCCTTGAAAGGAGAACAAAAACAAGGCAATAGACAACCAAAGACCGAAGATGGAAACACTGCAGTTATTGTCTCAGAGGATATTGCATTATTTTTTGTTGAAGAAGAAGAAGAATGCCTCCATATATCAGACAACGACACCTAGTGGATGGTAGATACAACAGCTTCCTACCACGCTACATCCCGGAAAGAGTTTTTCAGTAAGTACCAAGCTGGAGATTTTGGTACAGTGAAGATGGGTAACTCTAGTTTTTTGAAGATTGTAGGAATCAGTGATGTTCTCATCCAAACCAAAGTTGGGTGCACAATGGTGTTGAAAGATGTCAGGCATGTTCCCGATTTATGCCTGAATCTTATCTTAGGGATAGCCTTAGATCGACAAGGCTATGAGAACTACTTCGGCAACAACATATGGAAGTTGAAGAAAAGATCTCTGGTGGTAGCCAAAGGACAAACAATTGGCACACTGTACAAGACTCATGTGGAGGTGAATTCAGATAGCCTCAATGCAGCAGAAGATGAGGCATCACCAAATTTGTGGCACAAAAGGCTGGGTCACATGAGTGAGAAAGGGTTGCAGATTTTGGCAAAGAAGTCGCTTACTCCCTTTGCCAAAGATGCGAAATTGAATCCTTGTGACAACTGCTTATTTGGGAATCATCATCTCCATTCATCATCCAAAAGACAATCAGAGTTGTTGAGCAGAGTATACTCTAATGTTTGCGGTCCCATAAAAGTGGAATCTTTGGGTGGTAGAAAATACTTCCTGACGTTTATTGATAATGCATCACGGAAGGTATGGGTTTATGTCCTAAAGACCAAAGCTAAGGTGTTCCAGCATTTTCAGACATTCCATGCTATAGTGGAAAGGGAGACCGGAAAGAAACTGAAGTGTCTTCGAACAGACAATGGAGGCGAGTACACGTCAAAGGAGTTTGAAGTCTACTGTGCTACTCGCGGCATTCGGCATGAGAAGACTATTCTTGGAACCTCACAACACAATGGTGTAGCCGAGAGAATGAACTGGACCATTGTGGAGAAGGTCAGATGTATACTCAAAATGGCAAAGTTACCAAAGCCATTTTGGGGAGAAGCTGTTCCTGTTACCTGCTATCTGATTAACAGATCGCCATCTGTTCCACTGAATTTTTAGATTCCAGAAAAAGTATGGTCTAGAAGGGAGATATCTTACTCTCACTTGAAAGCGTTTGAGTGCAAAGCATTTGCACATATATCCAAGGAGCACAAACAAAAGTTGGATGATAAAGCCACTCCATGTATCTTTATTGGCTATGGAGATGAAAAATTTGGATACAGATTGTGGGATCTGAAAAACAAGAAGGTCATTCGAAGCCGAGATGTGGTGTTTCAAAAAGGCCAGACCTTAGAAGACTTTGGACAACTTGCCAAACCTAAAGTTGATGATGTTTCAGAAATTATTCCGAATCCTGCACCATTACAGCATGCCACTGATGAAGAAGAGCTACCACAGCATGCAACCAATGATGTAGAGTTGCAAGATGGATTTCTAGAAGAAAAAGAAGATCTAAAAGCAGAGGGTGTTGAGCAGGGGGAGCCACAACCCCCTCCACCAGAGACTGTTGGTCCACAGTTATGAAGATCAACAAGAGAGTCTAAGCCGTTGTCAAAATATCCTACTTCTGAGTATATATTTGCTTACTGATGAAGGGGAGCTAGAAAGTTTTCAAGAAGCTCATAATCATAAGGAGAAGAGTAATTGGCAGCAAGCTATGTAAGAAGAGATGCAGTCCTTGCAGAAAAATCAGACTTATGATTTGGTGAAACTTCCCCAGGGTCGAAGAGCATTGCAGAACAAATGGGTGTTCAAGTTAAAGAAAGACGACAGTGAAAAGCTAGTCAAGTATAAGGCTCGATTGGT